>QEOT01001642.1:22713-87704 GCA_003123785.1 Pterocarya stenoptera | reverse complement strand
TTTTTTTTTTTTTTTTTTTTTTTTATCCTCTATGCTTTATTTGCATAAGTTGAAAATCCTAATGACCGATGAACTGTCTAAAGAGTGAATCTTTTTTGGAAATCCTTGGAGCACCAAGCAACTGGATTAGAAGATATTTTGCAGTTTTGACCACATGGGCAATGCGACTCAATCCGTCATATGTTCGCATAGGAAGGTTCAAGCTTGTACTCTAGACAATTAAGAGTCAGAACAATTTCGATTTTTCGCAATCTAGAAACATTCATTGCTTCTCACAAGGTCGAAGAATTTCCATTTGAGATCTGGATGCTGCTCTAGATCTTTGGTAACCTTTCTTGGACCTGAAAGAGACCAGAGGGAGAGGGAGAGGGAGAGGTCGTGTTTCATCCTGGTGGGCCGAGACTTCCTCGTCGCATGCTTGCTGCCTGCCACCAGGGATGCTACCAGAGGTTAGGTCGGCGAGATATCCCTCGCCATGAGAAAGAGGGTGCTAGTTGCAAGTTGGACTTGGTCTGGTTGCACGGGGTGGGCATGGAAACCTGCCCATCATGTAAGTGGTTGCTTGAACACCTTTAGGCAGGCAAGGAAGCTTGCTCGTCGTGTGTGTTGTCTACATGTGGGCGGCAAAACCTCCCTGGGTAGGCAAAGAAACTTGATAGCTGTGTACCCAGGCGAGGAGCTCGCCACAAGTCCGAGGAATTGAATGGCCAGGCAACCCACTGTGACCAACGAGAGGTGGTTGCCAAGTGAGCTTAATCTAAGCAAGTATGATGTGGCCGAGGAGAGGTGGTCATTAGGCGAGCTCAGTCCGAGCAAGTACGATGTAGCTGAGTAGAGGAGATGGACGAGTGGACTCAGGCCAAGCAAGAGGTTGCCCGCCCGTGTGCATGGCAGGACGGTTGCCTGCATGTGTGGTTGAGCAAGAGGTGGCCGAGGAACACCCCATCGGAGACAAAATATGCCAGCAGGTTCGATAGTGATTGCTGTCGACTTCATCCACCTGTGGTTGTGATGGGCGGTATGGTATTGACACTTGAGGCCATGGTTTCTGACGGCTAGGTAGTTTCCAATTTGCAGGCTACTAGGGTCCTGTTGCCCACAGAAAATGCCAATGAACTTGGTGGTGGTCGCCAGTGCCTTCACTTGTCTCACAACTGGCCGTTGCGAGCCTCTTCGGTGCACAACAATGTGCACCCACTAGTCTATCTTGCATGACATGTATGACCCTCGTCGCTGGAGATCGCCTTGGGGGAACAAAAATCGCCATCTATCCACGTGGTGGTCGCCGATCATGCTCTCTACATTCAAGTCTGACCCCGAGAGCCCCCTAGGTACACGACAACATGCAACCATTTCATACTATGCATGGCATGCACAGTGCCATGCACAATTGGAACGTGATTCATTTGTACTATGTAGTTTAAGTGCATAGTGCACTTAAGTGCACAATGTAGGTTTGATGTGTACCCATTATTACTGCACATGGCATGCATAGTGCACTATGCACTTAAAATGCCCTATGCATGCCCAAGTATTGGGTTTTCGCCTCTTTTCTTTTTCCAGCAGCAATATTAGTAAAACTAAAGGATGAGAAGTTAAGAATACTTATCTAAGGAAAAAATTATCTGTTAATTCGTAGATTATTTTGCATGTCGAAAAATCATCATTCTCCTACTTCTGGTGTAGAAAATAAGTCGATCCCATAGATGTGCCAAATTTTAATGCCAAAAATCGCACAATAGGCCAGAATGAGAGAAAAAGTCATTTCTAGCCCACGGTTGTGACTCGGGCCTCATTCGGTGTCCTCTGAAGCCCATGGATGTAGCTGTCCTGGGTGGTGTTACGGTGCCCATATGTATATCCATAATAATAAATAGAAAATAAATACAAAAAATGTAAGTGAAAATGGATTTGCAGATTTACATAGTTCAGCACAAGGCGTACGTGCACAGGTTGTTTGGAGGGTAAATCCACTATAATATGAGTATTTTATAATCTCTCATGGTCTCTCGTTTCTCTCTATATAACAGAGGCCAGATACCTCTTTTACCGGAGAAGATAATATCTCGGGAGGTCGAAAATGATCTCCATCTTCTTGTAATCATTGCTCAAAAGTCTAAAAGTCCCATTTCATCTCAAATCCTCTTTTATTGTGTCTTTGTCAATGGTAGGTGTGGAACTTAGCTTTATGTTACTCATCTCTTGCATGTTTGACTTGCTTTCTTTCACTTTTTTTTTTTTTTTTTTGCTCTTTCTTATTCTCATTTGACATTTGTTGTTCTTTATCTCTTCACACTTGTCTCCGGATAGTGTCTCTTTAATGGGTTGGGCCTGCTACTTTTTACCCTTTATATAATGTTTTTTTCATCAGAATATTGGAGTTGTTTGGGTCCAAAATGCTAGACATGTTTTAAAGATGTGGTGGCCGCTTGGGTCTCATTGGGTGGGTTTGATCATTATTACGACTTTGGCACGGCACCATCGGAATACAACTTTTTCAACAAATCTATGATCTGATCAGAGTTGAAACTTACACAAAGAAGATCACAACGTTGTTTCATGAACTTGGTTCGAATGAAGTTAGTGCAATACGGCCTTTTTTTACTTCACAATCATGCTAATTTTCATAAAACCCACTCTATTCTTTCTTTTTCCCTATAACAATAATCGATCTTCTTTGCTCATTGGAAGTTGAGCATTTTCTACAACTACAAGCATGCTGTATCCTCATTTTATTTAGCTTTCTAATTTCGGCTAAAAATACTGTCAATTTTTGGATTGCATGTTCTTGGAGTTTTATTTATCTCCCCTTTTGATTTGATTCGGTATAACAGGTGATATCATATGATATATAATATGTAATATGATTATGCTTGTTATCAATCTAGCTATTTCCTTTCAATAAGATATCTTTACTAGTCATATTTGACATGCGGAGCCGTTAGGACTGTTCATCCATATCTAAGTTTTGTTATTCGAGTATGATAAGTTTGGATAGTGAGATAAGAATTTTTTATTTTAGATAAAAGTTTAAAATATTATTTTTTAATATTCTTATTGTTTTGGGATTTGAAAAAGTTGTATTAAGTTTTGAAAAAGTTGAATTGTTTATTATATTCTGTATAGAAATTTAAAAAAGTTGTAATAATAAAATGAGATGAGATGAGAATTTTGTGTCTCATCTTGGTTGTGAAACCTATCAGACCAGGACCCTGGTGTGTCAAGTGGCCTCTAGGTGTATTTGGATGAGTTCAGATTTTAAAAAGAATTTTTCTACTCGTCATTTCCACACACCACACTTTTTTATTATTTTAAATCTTTTTTAAACATTTTTTTGATTTTATTCTTCTTACTTATTGAATTCTTCTACTAATCATCTATATACCATATATTTGATAAGAAGAAAATATATATATATATATAATATGTAGTGTGTAGAAATAATGAATAAAATTTTTCTTTCCAAAATTCAGAAATATAGGTTCATTGTACTCGATTTTTCTTTAGGTGGTTCAAAAGCTACTAGCCCCAGCACCCACTGGAACTGGATCTTTTTCTTTTCTTTTTCATACACGTATTTTTTAAGACTTTTATTTACTTTTTTAAAAGATAAAAAAATCATAATATTATTAAAAAAATACTTTCTTAATTACTAAATAAAAAAAATAATAAAATAAAATAAAAAATGACAGCTATAATTTCCAGCGGTAAGGAGCTGTAGAAGTAGCATTTTTCTTTTCTTTTTCCTTCATTCCATATCTGGCAAAACTGGCGCCAAGAGCCCCAGGTGGCACTTCCTATGCTGGCAGAGTCACCTCCCACGTCTCATTTGGATGTCCCGTACAAACACAAATTCTCCTTCTCTGAATCTCATCTAAATTGCAATCGAGATAAAAGAAATAGAAGCCTTGGAGCTACCGCTAGTGCATTGTTTTGTTCGCGATAAAATGCAGGAAGCGAAAAACAGCAACAATTAAGAAATTCTAGGCTATTAAACTTTCAACTCAACTCTAACCCATTTCGACTACCACTCTCATTTTTGGCCAGGTAAAATTTGGGCGAAAAACTCATTTCGGAACCAGTTACTTGAGTTTCAGAATGGATTAGGACAAAACCCAATCTGAATGAAAATTTTTTAAGAGCCGCGCACATACCTTGCACGAGCTATTCTCATTACTACAATATTATAAGTGTAATATCATTGAAATTATTATTTTTTTTTTATAAGAAATATCATTGAAATTCTAAACTAGAACAATTCGAGGTATAAAAAAGAAGAAGGGAAAAATCAGTTGAACAGACTAAATCGGTTCGGTTCATAATCTATTTTCATATTTTAGAAATTGGTTTGAACTGAACCGACATACATATATATATACTAGGAGTAATGAAACGTCGATCACAGGGATTCTTCTCTCTCTCTTTTTCTCTCTCGGGAAAGAGGGTGAGGTGAAGTAGGGTCCACAAAATATTCTAATAGAATTGGTGGTGGCAGAGGGGGCAGGAACGTGCATAACGGTTTTTGTTACGGCTATGTGAGTGCACTGAGGGTGGCAAGAAGGTGGTGACCAGAGGAGTTGACGCCTGAATTTCATAGGTTTTCTGACAGTGAGGGTGGTCAGCAAGGAGGAGAAGGCAGGGCATAACATGAATGAACTAGAGAAGAGGCGGAAAAAGATGAAAGTAACGGAGGAGGATACCAAATGCATCGATTTGGATGACGAGTTACCCGAGGAATTGAAAAACAAGGAAGTTTGTAGTCTGGTAGGGAAAGTTTGGACGGAGAGAAGCATCAGTAGGATGGTGATAGAAAATACAATGGCTAAAGTATGGAGAATCAATAGGAAAGCTCAGTTCCAGGAGGTGGGAACAAACTTGTTTGTTATAACATTTGCTAACCAAGATGATAAACATTGCATTCTACAAGGCAGGCCATAGTTATTTGATAACCAGATGTTCGTGATAATGCAGCTAGATGGGTCTATCCCTCCATAGAAGATGGACTTTAGCAAAGAAAGGATATGGATTCAACTGCATGAGTTACCCTTAGCATGTATGAACAAGGATAGAGGAAAGGTGATGGGAGAGACCATTGGTAGGGTTCTGGAAGTGGAAACTCTGGTTGATGGGAGTGGGTGGGGGTCCTATCTAAGGATATTAACTGAAATAGATTTGAAAAAATTATTGGCTAGGGGAAGAACCATTACCATAAAAGGGAAGGTCCTCTGGATACTTGTCAAATACGAGAAACTCCCACATTTTTACTTGTTGTGGGTGCATCGTTCATGAGGAGACTGGCTGCAAGGGGAAGGGTGAGGTGGAGGTACAGTTTGGTACCTGGTTGAGGGCGGGGGTGAGAGCAAAATTCTATAAACAAGGAGAGGGGCGTAGAAGCCCAATTAGAACAGGAGTTAGCAATGAGAGAGTTGCACTAGTTGCAAGAATGAAAGAGAAGGAGGGTTGGAAGGGGCAGAATGAAGTTCAGGGAAAGGCAGAGGTACATGTAGATTTTGATGTAAGAAGGGAAGTATGCCATGAGGCAAGAGAACTGGAAACGGATGATAGTTTGGTGGGCTGTCCATCAACTAATGAGGGATTAAAGGATACTTTAGAAGAGAGTCAAGAACATCCAAGTGAGGTTGTGAGAGCAGAGGGGATTTTTCTGAGGGATGGAGTGGAAAAAAGTAAAAATTTGTTTAAGGGGAAGGGATATTCTATTTGCAGGGAGGAAAACAATGATTCTCATGATTTTCAGATAGTCACTTCTAAGACTCCTGATAGGTTGTATTGTATTGATAAAAAAAATTACATGGAAGAGAAGAGCTAGGGGTGAGCTAGGGGCAGTAAGATAAATGGGGTTGTTAATGATGAGAACAAGAAGAGAGGGGTTTGTCATTTGAGCCATGGAGATGGTAGGGGAAACCAGAAGAGAAGCAAAGTTGTTGAACATTTTCATCCTGAACATTGTTGTGCTCAGGAAAAGTTGGTGGAGGCTGCTGAGTAGCTCCACCAACAGCCATGAATTGGTTATGTTGGAACTGCCGAGGGTTTGGAAACCTTCGGATAGTTCATGAGCTTTATCTTTGGGTGAAGACAAAGGTCCCGGATTTTTTTTTCTTAATGGAAACAAAATGTAGAAGAGACAAAGTGGAGTTGGTTAGAAATACGCTTGGGTTTGACTGCAGTTTCGTTGTGGAATGCAGAGGGCTCACTGGTGGATTAGCATTCTTTTGGCACAGTTCTTGTAATTTGGAGTTAGAATCTTATTCTAGGTCCTACATCTCAATGGTGTACAAGGATTTGGCCTCTAAGGTGTTGTTATTGATAGGTTTTTATGGGAAGCTGGAAGCTGATCATAAGAGTACTCAGTTGGGATCTGTTGAGAGAATTACAACCAATAAATGACAAAGCTTGGGTCTGTGCAGGTGATTTTAATGAGATCATTCACCAACATGATAAGGTGGGGGCTGCAATAAGACCCTATTATCAGATGGAGAATTTCAGAGTGGCTATGGAGAATTGTGAACTTAGTGATCTGGGATTCAATGGCAACAAGTTTACATGGAGTAATAATAGAGATAACATCTAGTTTACCAAAGAAAGACTTGATAGGGGCATGGGATACTCAAAGCTGGCTATCATGTTTGGCAATATAGATATTTATACCCTCCTTGCCCAAACTTCAAACCACTCTCCTATTCTTGTTTCAATGAACAATGATCTTAGCAATTGTAACCAAATGAGAAGAATGTTTAGATATGAAAGTGCTTGGGACAAGAAAGAGGACTGCAGGAAGATTGTTGAAGATGTCTAGAGGTCTAAAGAAATAAGTCACAGTTGGCTTCTTTCGATCTCAAGTGGTTTAGCCCATTGCAGAAATGCTCTCACTAGGTGGAACAGAAACTGCTGGAAGAATAATAAAGAACTGGTGCTTTCCAAACTGAAGGACATCTCGAGATTACAAGAGGAAAATCTTGGGCAGTCTGTGTCTGTCATCAAGAGGAAACAAAAGGAAGTGGATCAATTGCTAGAAGAAGATAATTTGAAATGGAAACAAAGGCCAAAACAGAAATGGCTTAAAGAGGGAGATAGAAACACAACATATTTTCATATGTGTGCAAACCAAAGGAGGAAAACTAACAAAATAAGCAAAGTGGAAGGGGAGGATGGCACTGTTAACACTAATGCAACCCAGGTGGTAGGTTTATTTCAAGATTTATGTAAGAATTTGTTCACCTCCTCGAAACCTTCAGGAATTGACCATTGTTTACAAGATTTGGTTCCTAAAGTTTCAGAAGAGATGAATGCTTTTTTGTGTAAAGAGTTTGTGGTGGAAGAAGTCAGGTTGGCAGTGTTCCAGATGAATTCTTTGAGTTCACCTGGGCCAGATGGCTTTAGTGCAGGCTTCTACTAAGCTCATTGGCAAGTTGTGGGGGAGGATGTGAGTAAGGCAGTGCTGGAATTCTTGAACTCTGGTAGAGGGGACCTAAGCACCATTAATGGCACTTTCATTGTGTTAATCCCGAAAAAGAAGGCCCCTTCTAAGGTAACAGACTATAGACCTATTTCACTTTGCAATGTAATTTATAAAGTCATTTCTAAAGTAATAGCTAATAGGTTGAAGAAAGTGCTACCTAATCTTGTATCTCAAAACTAGAGTGCTTTTATCCCTTGTAGACTTATTATGGACAATGTGATAGTTGCCTATGAAGCTATGCATTCTATGAATAATAGATTGAAGGGTAAAAATGGTTTTATGGCACTAAAGATAGATATGAGTAAAGCCTACGATAGGGTGGAGTGGGACTTTTTACTAGCTGCTTTAGCCAAGATGGGCTTTCATGATAAGTGGTGTGATCTAATTGGGAAGTGCTTGAAGTCTGTATCTTTTTCGCTGCTCATAAATGGCTCACCTCAAGGGAGTTTCACAGCATCTAGAGGGTTGAGGCAAGGTGACCCATTGTCACCTTACCTCTTTATTCTATGTTCTGACGTTCGGAGCTGCATGTTAATAAAAGCTGAAATTTCTGGAGCAATAACAGGAGTTCCTTTTGCTAGAGGACAGATTTGTATTAACCATTTGTTTTTTGCAAATGACTCTCTTCTATTTTGTAAAGCCTATTCTCTGGAATGGAGCAATTTACTCTATCTATTGGAGTGTTATGAGATGGCTTCTGGTCAGAGGTTGAATAAGGAGAAAACTTCTATTTTTTTTTAGCAAGAACACTCCTTCTAGCACAAAGGAGATTATTTTGAGGATTGCAAGTGTTCGATCTTCATGTTCATATGAGAAGTATTTAGGTCTCCAAGCCCTTATTGGCAGGTCTAGATTCAAAGCTTTCTCATCTATTTTGGATAGGGTCAGCAGCAAAGTCAGCAACTGGAAGAATAAATTCCTCTCAAAAGCTAGAAAGGAAGTGCTCTTGAAAGCAGTAATCCAAGCTCTTCCAACCTACTGCATGGGGGTTTTATAACTTTCCAAATCCTTGCTTGGGAAGCTGAATAATATTATGAGACAATTCTAGTGGAGTCAGCAGCAATGTGAGAGGAAGATAAGTTGGATTTCATGGAAGCAAATGGGTAAATCCAAATCAGAGGGGGGCCTTGGATTCAGGGACTTTGAAAGTTTCAATTTAGCTTTACTAGCTAAACAATGCTAGAGGTTACTTCAATTCCCAGATTCTTTAGTTAGTCAAGTCTTTAGATACAAATACTTCTCTAACTGTTCTCTTTTCTTTTTTTTCTTTTTTTTTTTAATTTTTTATTTATGCCAAAGTTGGATCTAACCCCTCATACATTTGGAGGAGTCTATGTGAAGCTAGGAACCTGGTGTTTGAAGGGTCTATTTAGAGGATTGGGGATGGTGCTCAGGTAAGTATTTGGAAAGATCGATGAATCCCTTAACCAGATTCTTATAAGATCCAAGGTAATCCAACCATCTTGAAACCGAATGAGAAAGTAGCTAGTCTTCTTGATCCAGTCACAAAGAACTAGAACACAGCTTTGATAAGGAGTTGTTTTTCTGAAAGTGAAGGGAGTCCCATAACTCAAATGCTAGTTAGCATTGCAGGGTGTCTAGATAAATTAGTATGGAGATGCACATAGAATGGCCTCTTTTATGTAAGGAGTGCTTATCATCTTCAAATGGAGCTGAATGAGAAGGCCAGAGGGCAATGTTACACAAAAGGAGCTGAAAGTCATTTATGGCAATCCATATGGAGACTTAATGTGCCAAGTTCAGTAAAAATTTTTATTTGGAGAGCTTGCTTGGAATCACTTCCAACTAGCTTAATCTTTATAAAAGAAGAGTTGTTGACTCACCAACCTATCCTGTTTGTCTATGAGAAGTGGAGTCAATTCTTCATGTCACATGGAACTGCATTGCTGCAAGGGATATATGGTGTCTAGGTTCAAAGAAGGTATAAAAGGTTGTTTTCGAAGATGAAGACTTAAAAGGTCTATTTAAAAGCTGGCTTAATACTTTTGAGAAGGATCAAGTGGAGGAAATGGCTGTTATAGTTCAGAAGATTTGGAAGTGGAGGAACAATTTTCTTCTCAAAGATGAGTTCACTCATCCAACAGAATTGATGAGGCAGAGCCTAAGGGATATGGAGGAGTTCAGAGAAGTTGTTGTCATAGAAGTAATTCCTCAACCAGACTTTCTAGCATGCACTGGAATTTGGACAGCCCCACCTGAAGGGTTCTATAAGGTAAATTGGGACAGTGCATTGTGCAAAAGCAAAAACCTAGTTGGCATTGGCATTATTATTAGGGACCATGAGAAGCAAGTTATTACGGCTAAAAGGATGAGAAGGTCTCTCACTCAGGATCCACACATTGCAGAAGCCTATGGTGCATGCCAAGCTATGACTTTTGCTCTAGAGATTGGTCTTAGAAGTATTATACTGAAAGGAGATTCACTAGTAGTCATCAATAGCATAAATGGGAGTGAAGAAAGTTGCAATAAAACAAGGCCACTAACATGGGATACCAGATTTTTGTTGGCTCAATTGGAAGCTTGGAAAGCAGTTCATACGAAGAGAGGGGCCAATTCTGTTACTGATTGTTTAGCAAAAAATGCTCTTGGAGCAAGTGAGGATATTACTGAATTTGAAGTTTGCCCATCATGTATTGTTTCTCTCGATTGAGGTTATGAATGAAATGATCCTTTTATCAAAAAAAAAAAAAAAGTAGTGAAACGTCCAAGGGACGTTTGCCTAGTGGAGAGAAAATATATATGTTAATTTTATATTTATATGAACTATATATAGATGAAAAAGTGAATTGATATACACTTCAATTGTTTGTGAAAGAAGTAAAGCACTTTGTCACCTATTTTAGGTCCCAAAAGGGCAAAAAAGCAAAACGCTTCGTCTCATTACAGGCCCATAAAGGAAACGTCAACCAAAAAAAAAAAAAGGCCTAGAAGACTGAAGCATAGATGGGTAGTGACTGTAATGTCTAAGTCACTTGAGGCAGAGTAGGGATGATCTTTACAGAAGGAACAATCTCGACCATCTTCATTAGAATAGGGAGGTCCTAGCACATCAAGCACTGCACATGGGGTTATGGCAATGAAGGCGTGGATGTTCCCCCCAGTTGTTGGATATAATACTGAAGTGTCGCATGGGGCCTCGAAGACTTTGTCAGCTTTCAACTTTGCCAATCTCACTGCAAAAAAACCATCCTGTTTGAGTCAAACACCATCACATCTCTCCACAAGTTTATTTCAAAATGTTGAGAAAGAGAGAGAGGTACTCACATTGGGAGGATTGCACAGAGCTATCCAAATCGACGGGATCAACCCAGTCATAGGACTTAATGTGCATTGCTCCTAATAAAAGCTTGCTAAAAACAGTCATTCCTGGATGGTTGTGAAGGGGGATCAACCCAGTTGCAGGGAGAAAGAACATGCACAACTGCACAAGAAAAGAATAACAAGGAGACGTATCAAACCATTTGAAACTAATGAAAATGACTCCAAGAAGTACTCTAAATTAATGTTGTTATACACCAGAATCTGATAGATAGAAGTATTCCAAATTTAATTTGTATTAAAAATGCAGCTGGATGATTGATCAGCCTAATTTTTTCCTTTTCACAGAGAATATTTTGCAGGCAACCAACAAGAACAGGTTAGTCTTACCGAAAAGTTATCGCACTTGTAAATGGTTGTGGATGCCTTGGATCACTTTTGGCCTCATTTGAAGGCTTAAAAAACTGTAGTTCTCCACTTAGCCCCATGTCTTCTGGCTTCATATTGTCTACAACATGATGGAAATGCTTGACATTAGAACACTACAAAGAGAAAAAAAAAGGTGAAATGCTATTATCCAAACTATGCAATTAATATAATCAGCAGCACCGACAATATACTATTACTTTGTTCTTGCCCTTGTACACAAAGTTCATCTATTTTGCAAAACAAGGAGCTGAACACACATCTAGACAAATCACCTTCTTTTTCTCTTTGAATTTTTTTTGTATATTTTGTATATATTAAGATTCTTGGCTCTGGCATCCTCTACTTCCCAAGATATCTTCTACCGTTCTAATATAAAAACCCCGCTGGATTCAAATCTCTTTTGAGTTTTCTAGTTCATTTTATTCATGATCCATCCTTCAGAATTTATACACACCATCAAGTCATGTAAAGTTCCAAGGTTGACAGGATTGACCAAAACATAAAAGTAGAAATAATAAAATAGTGATTCCCCAAGCAGGAATTAACCATGCAATGAATAATACTGATGGATAGAATGCACTATTTTCAACTAATTCATACATTGTAAAACCAGACAATGAGACAATTGAAACAACGACAATATATTAATGACTCGCAAAAGCTCAGGATTATTGCAGTCTTCAATCAAACTCAAAAAGAGAGGGATAAAAAAAAAAAAAAAAATGCACAATACAAAATAAAAAAGAATCCAACTATATACACTAACAAATCTGAAGCAAAACTTCACAGATCTAGAATAAAACGTCGAGATCTGTCAGAGTTTATACATAAAAACCAAAAAATAAAAATGAACAATAGATCAATGAAATGTCCAGATTTGCAAAGTTCAGAACAGAAAAAAAAAAGATCTGCAAAACAAAAAAAAAGGAAATATATAAAATAACATATCTGAAGAAAAAATTCCTTAGATCTATATGGTAAAGCGTATAGATCTCTTTACATTTATAAATGTTAAAAAAACCAATACAAAAAAAAAAAAAAATTAAGCATAGAGATGAGAAGTAATGCATGCGATGTTCAAAATCTCTCTTGAACGAAGAAAACTATAGATCCAAAACAAAGATTTGAAATCACAACCATATATATATATTAAATTTAACCAAACTCAAAAAAAATCTGCAAACTATATGTTCATATAAAAAAAATTCAAGATGAATCAAGAATAAAGGACACATCTGAGAATCTACAAGTTGGAGTAAAAAAATCATACCGACGGAAGAAAAAAAAGAGTGAGCTTTTTGAGAAATGGGTAAGCTTGCTGACGGAAGAAGAGAAAATAGAGAGAGAGAGAGAGACAGAGACAGAGACAGAGACAGAGACAGAGAGAGACAGAGAGAGATAGAGACAGAGACAGAGACAAAGACAGAGACAGAGGAAAAAGTGAGAGTAATGCTTAAGAGAGAGGAGACTGAAACAACATTACAAAGAAGATAAATTAGGGATAGAGGGAAAAAAAAAGTTGTCGGCAGCAAGGAAAAAAGGTGGAAGGAAAAAAGAGAAAAGCAAAAGCTGCACACCGCTAAATAAAAAGACTAAATTATCCCTAAATAAACAGACATAAAAGTAGAAGATAAAAGGACAGAAAAACAAAATATCAAAATAACAGATAAATTGCATGGAGGACGACAAAGCACTATTCACAAGCTGATATGGCAAGTAATGCATGCGATGTTCATCATCTCTGTTGAACGAAGAAAACTATAGATTCAAAACAAAGATCTGAAATCACACCCATATATATATATATATTAAATTTAACCTAACTCAAAAAAAATCTGCAACTATGTGTTCATATAAAAAGAATTTCAGATGAATCAAGAAACAGAGGACACATATGAGAATCTACAAGTTAGAGTAAAATCATACCAATGGAAGAAGAGAAAAAGTGAGTTTTTTGAAAAATGGGTGAGCTTGCCGGCAGAAGAAGAGAAAATAGAGAGAGAGAGAGAGAGAGAGAGAGAGGAAAAAGTGAGAATAATGCTTAGGAGAGGAAGAGACTGACACAACGTTACAAAGAAGATAAATGAGAGATAGAGGGAAAAAAAAGTTGTTGGCAGAAAGAAACAGAAAATGTGGAAGGAAAAAAGAGAAAAGCAAAAGCTATACACCGCTACAGTAAAAAGAATAATTATCCCTAAATAAATAGATACAAAAGTAGAAGATAAAAGGACAAGAAAGACAAAATATCAAAATAACAAATAAATTGCATGGAGGACGACAAAGCATTGTTCACACACTGATATAGGAAGTAATGCATGCGATGTTCATCATCTCTGTTGAACGAAAAAAACTATAGATCCAAAACAAAGATCTGATATCACACCCATATATATTAAATTTAACCAAACTCAAAAAAATCAACAAACTATATGTTCATATAAAAAAAAAATTTCAAATGAATCAAGAAACAAAGGACACATCTGAGAATCTACAAGTTAGAGTAAAAAAATCATACCAACGGAAGAAGAGAAAAAGTGAGCTTTTTGAGCAATGGATGAGCTTGCCGACGGAAGAAAAGAAAATAGAGAGAGAGAGAGAGGAAAAAGTGAGAGTAACGCTTAGGAGAGGAGGAGACTGACATAACATTAAGAAGAAGATAAATGAGGGATAGACGGAAAAAAAATTTGTCAGCAGAAAGGAGAAAAGGTAGAAGGAAAAAAAAGAAGAGCAAAAGCTGCACACCATTACAGTAAAAAGACTAAATTATCCCTAAATAAACAGACACAAAAGTAGAATATAGAAGGACAAGAAAGACAAAACATCAAAATAACAGATAAATTGCACGGAGGACGATAAAGTACTATTCACACACTAATATGGATAGTAATGCTTGCGATGTTCTTCATTTCTGTTGAACGAAGAAAACTATAGATCCAAAACAAAGATCTGAAATCACACCTATATATATTAAATTTAACCAAACTCAAAAATAATCTGCAAACTATATGTTCATATAAAAAAAATTTTCAGATGAATCAAGAAACAGAGGACACATATGAGAATCTACAAGTTAGAGTAAAAAAAATCATACAGATGGAAGAAGAAGAAAAGTGAGCTTGCTGACGGAAGAAGAGAAAATAAAGAGAGAGAGAGATAGAGGAAAAAGTGAGAGTAATGCTTAGGAGATAATGAGACTGACACAACCTTACAAAGAAGATAAATGAGGGATAGAGGGGAAAAAAAAATTATCGGCAGAAAGAAGGAGAAAATGTGGAAGGAAAAAGAGAAAAGCAAAAGCTGCACATCGCTACAGTAAAAAGACTAAATTATCCCTAAATAAATAGACACAAAAGTAGTAGATAAAAGGACAAGAAAAATAAAATATCAATATAACAGATATATTGCGCGGAGGACGACAAAGCACTATTTACACGTTGATATAAGAAGTAATGCATGCGATGTTCATCATCTCTGTTGAACAAAGAACACTATAGATCTACAATAAAGATCTGAAATCACATCCATATATATATATATTCAATTTAACCAAACTCAATAAAATCTGCAAACTATATGTTCATATAAAAAAATTTTCAGATGAATCAAGAAAAAGAGGACTCATTAGAGAATCTACAAGTTAGAGTAAAAAAATCATACCAACGGAAGAAGAGAAAAAGTGAGCTTTTTGAGAAATGGGTGAGCTTGCCGGTGGAAGAAGAGAAAATAGAGAGAGAGAGAGAGAGAGAGAGAGAGAGAGGAAAAAGTGAGAGTAAGGCTTAGGGGAGAAGGAGACTGACACAACATTACAAAGAAGATAAATAAGGGATAGATAGAAAAAAACAGTTATCGGTAGAAAGAAGGAGAAAAGTTGAAAGGAAAAAAGAAAAAAGCAAAAGCTATACACCACTACAGTAAAAAGACTAAATTATCCCTAAATAAACGGACACAAAAGTAGAAGATAAAAGGATAAGAAAAACAAAATATCAAAATAACATATAAATTGCATGACGACGACAAAGCACTGTTCACACGCTGATATGGGAAGTAATGCTTGCGATGTTCATCATTTCTGTTGAACGAAGAAAACTATAGATCCAAAACAAGGATCTGAAATCACACCCATATATATATTAAATTTAACCAAACTCAAAAACAATCTGCAAACTATATGTTCATATAAAAAAACTTCCAGATGAATCAAGAAATAGAGGACACATCTCAGAATCTACAAGTTAGAGTAAAAAAAATATACTGACGGAAGAAGAGAAAAAGTGAGCTTTTTGAGAAATGGGTGAGCTTGCAGACGGAAGAAGAGAAAATAGAGAGAGAGAGAGAGAGAGAGAGAGAGAGAGAGAGAGGAAAAAGTGAGAGTAATGCTTAGGTAAGAAGGAGACTGACATAGTGTTACAAAGAAGATAAATGAGGGATAGAGGAAAAAAAACAGTTGTCGGCAGAAAGAAGGAGAAAATGTGGAAGGACAGAAGAGAAAAGCAAAAGTTGCACATCGCTACAGTTAAAAGACTAAATTATCCCTAAATAAACAGACACAAAAGTAGTAAGTAAAAGGACAAAAAAGACAAAATATCAAAATAACAGATAAATTGCATGGAGGACGACAAAGCACTGTTCACATGCTAATATAAGAAGTAATGCATGCGATGTTCATCATCTTTGTTGAACGAAGAAAACTATAGATCCAAAACAAAAATCTGATATCACACCCAAATATATATGTATATCTTAAATTTAACCAAACTAAAAAAAAAATCTCCAAACTATATGTTCATATAAAAAAAATCTCTAGATGAATCAAGAAACAGAGGACACATATGAGAATCTACATGTCACAGTAAAAAAATCATACCGACGGAAGAAGAGAAAAAATGAGCTTTTTGAGAAATGGATGAACTTGCTGACAGAAGAAGAGAAAATAGAGAGAGAGAGAGAGAGAGAGAGAGAGAGAGAGAGAGAGGGGAAAAAGTGAGAATTGCTTAGTAGAGAAGGATACTGACACAACGTTACAAAGAAGATAAATGAGGGATAGAGGGAAAAAAAAAGTTATCGGCAGAAAGAAGGAGAAAAGGTGGAAGGAAAAAAGAGAAAAGCAAAAGCTCCACACTGCTACAGTAAAAAGACTAAATTATCCCTAAATAAACGAACACAAAAGTAGAAGATAAAAGGACAAGAAAAATAAAATATCAAAATAACAGATAAATTGCATGACGACAACAAAGCATTGTTCACAAACCGATATAGGAAGTAATGCTTGCGATGTTCATCATTTCTGTTGAATGAAGAAAACTATAGATCCAAAACAAAGATATGAAATCACACCCATATATATATATATATTAAATTTAACCAAACTCAAAAAAATCTACAAACTATATGTTCATATAAAAAAACTTCCAGATGAATCAAGAAACATAGGACACATCAGAGAATCTACAAGTTAGAGTAAACAAATCATACCGACGGAAGAAGAGAAAAAGTGAGCTTTTTGAGAAATAGGTGAGCTTGCCGGTGGAAGAAGAGAAAATAGAGAGAGAGCGAGAGAGAGAGAGAAAGAGAGAGAGGAAAAAGTAAGAGTAAGGCTTAGGGGAGAAGCAGACTGACACAATGTTACAAAGAAGATAAATGAGGGATAGAGTGAAAAACAAAAGTTGTCGACAGAAAGAAGGAGAAAAGTTGAAAGGAAAAAAGAGAAAAGTAAAAGCTACACACCACTACAGTAAAAAGACTAAACTATCCCTAAATAAAGAGACACAAAAGTAGAAGATAAAAAGACAAAAAAAACAAAATATCAAAATAACAGACAAATTACATGAGAACGACAAAGCACTGTTCACATACTGATATGGGAAGTAATGCATGCGATGTTCATCATCTCTATTGAACGAGGAAAACTATAGATCCAAAACCAAGATCTGAAATCACACGCATATATATATTAAATTTAATCAAACTCAAAAAAAAATCTGCAACCTATATGTTCATATAAAAAAAATTTCAGATGAATCAAGAAACAGAGGACACATATGAGAATCTACTTGTTAGAGTAAAATCATACTGACGGAAGAAGAGAAAAAGTGAGCTTTTTAAAAAATGGGTGAGCTTGCCGGCGGAAGAAGAAAAAATAGAGAGAGAGAGAGGAAAAAGAGAGAGTAAGGCTTAGGGGAGAAGGAGACTGACACAACGTTACAAAGAAGATAAATGGGGGATAAAGGGAAAAAAACAGTTATTGGCAGAAAGAATGAGAAAAGTTGAAAGGAGAAAAGAGAAAAGCAAAAGCTACACACCACTACAATAAAAAAACTAAATTATCCCTAAATAAACGGACACAAAAGTAGAAGATAAAAGGACAAAAAACAAAATATGAAAATAACAGATAAATTACACGAGGATGACAAAGCACTGTTCACACACTGATATAGGAAGTAATGCATGCGATGTTCATCATCTTTATTGAACGAAGAAAACTATAGAACCAAAACAAAGATCTGAAATCACACGCATATATATATTAAATTTAACCAAACTAAAAAAAAATCTGCAACCTATATGTTCATATAAAAAAATTTTTAAATGAATCAAGAAACAGAGGACACATCTGAGAATCTACATGTTAGAGTAAAATCATACAGACGGAAGAAGAGAAAAAGTGAGCTTTTTGAGATATGGGTGAGCTTGCTGACTGAAGAAGAGAAAATAGAAAGAGAGAGAGAGAGAGAGAGAGAGAGAGAGAGGAAAAAGTGAGAGTAATGCTTAGGAGAGAAGGAGACTAACACAGCGTTATAAAGAAGATAAATGGGGGATAGAGGGAAAAAAAAAGTTGTTGGCAGAAAGAATGAGAAAAGGTGGAAGGAAAAAAGAAAAAAGTAAAAGCTGCACACCGCTACAGTAAAAAGACTAAATTATCCATAAATAAACAGACACAAAAGTAGAAGATAAAGGACAAGGAAGACAAAATATCAAAATAATAGATAAATTGCACGGAGGATGACAAAACACTGTTCACACGCTATCCACACTTATTATATATAGTATAGATATATATAGATTGAGTGGGTCATTTGTGGGATTATAAGTCAGATCTAAATCGGCAGAAAGTTTTGTGAGTATCTAAACTGATCGTTACCAATTACTTCTATAATCAATTTGAAGGTGATAGTTGAGTAAGCGGAGCAGTTTCTTTTTTTAATAATTCTTTAAAAGTTAATTTCCTGTTGTGACCCAAATCTTGTGTTCATTATTTTTAGAGAAATTCAGGGTGCAATCCAAAATAAGGCCTCCCCACGCACGACTAAATGAAATGGTGAATTTTAAGTAATTTAAACATTGCCGTTTCAGCTGTTTCAATACCTCCCGCAAACCCCTGCTACATCTTGTCTCCCCCAAACCCTCCCCTCCCAAATGTCCTAACCCTCTCGAACTACTCAAAGGTGCTCTCTCTCTCTCTCTCTCTCTCTCTCTCTCTCTCTCTCTCTCTCTCTCTCTCTCTCTCTCTCTCTCTCCCTCTAGTTTTCTTGAATTAGTTGTTTGTGTAGTAGTAATATTGGAACCATTTTCACTCCTCTAAATTAGGAATAATCGAAATCTATAGCATTGATGAAAGCAATGTGCAAGTGGGCTCTCTCTCTCAAATATGGTATTTCTTCGTTCTAATTTTGATTTCAAAGGGTAAATTTTTTCGTTAAAATCCTTTTTGTATTTGATTTTAATTTTTGTATTTCTTCTTGAGAATTTTGATTTTAAAAGGTATTTCTTCTTTCTGTTTTTTATTTTGATTTATCGTTACAACTAGAACCATTTTCACGTTAAAATCCTTTTCTCCCATCTGGTATTGTAACATTAAACTCCAGGTGTATGATGATCTTCATTGCCTTTTGAGCGAACCTGGTGGCCATTTGAAGTGTGGTGGCACTTGTGTTTCATTGCAGGCATATAGAAAAGATGAATTGCTTTTTCATTAAGTTGCTTGTGTTCTGTTTCGGCTCTTTAATTCATTTTCATATGTTGCCCAGCAAAGATTCCTTTCTTCTATGTTTATATTCTTTGCTTGTCATATTGCAAATATTCATAGTGAGGTAATGATTATTTCTTCCAAGTTATCCAGCAATGATTATTATTTCACGTTATGTTTTTAAATATTGCTTCACTTCCAGTATTATGCTAGTGTGCTAGCTTCTAATATTTATTCTTGTATGTAGGCATCGATGGAGCACAATGCAGGGGAACTGAAGCAATATACTGAGGTGCTTTACTGGGGTTGTAAACATTGAGAAGTAAAAGGACGGAATTTTAGAATCATACCATTGGAAGGACTTTAAAAGTTGAATCAGATAGGGGAACTTGTTGCTTTTGCCTCCTTTTCTTGCCCCTGAAATTTTAAATGCAAAATAAATATGATAGTTGGCCTAAAAGTAATAAAGTGAGGCTTTTCACACACCATAAAATCTCAGAGAGAAAATGGGGCTTTGGATATCTATCTGATTGGGATATCTGAGTGCTTTAGAAGTGAAGGAGAAGGGGTTGAAGATGGCATAGGAGAAGCTTACGTCTATCGGGAGGGATAATTGCTGGATTGGAGGAATTTATTGAATGGGGTAGTTTCGATATTTTACCACATGAATTTGAGATAAATTTACTNCATTTTAAATGCAAAATAAATATGATAGTTGGCCTAAAAGTAATAAAGTGAGGCTTTTCACACACCATAAAATCTCAGAGAGAAAATGGGGCTTTGGATATCTATCTGATTGGGATATCTGAGTGCTTTAGAAGTGAAGGAGAAGGGGTTGAAGATGGGATAGGAGAAGCTTACGTCTATCGGGAGGGATAATTGCTGGATTGGAGGAATTTATTGAATGGGGTAGTTTCGATATTTTACCACATGAATTTGAGATAAATTTACTTAAAAGCTAGTCGTCCGCACACAATCCTCCAAACGTGGACTATACCTAGTAGTCCACTTATTTTTATCGTTCTCTTAGATTTTAAATTGATATATGTGATTGCCTACATATATATATATATATATTGTCTTTTTTTCTTTGCTAATCAAGCAAACATTTCATTATCATAAGGAAATCAAGATACATGAGGAGGGGTGAGGTTCCCTAAAAAACACGGTGCAAAAGTGAAAAATAGAACGAATTTTGGGACCAAAAACTTGATCTCCACCCATTATCTGCAAAGAAGGCGTCATATTAAATGACAATTTTTTTACAATTCATACAGTTGTGTGAACTATGTTTACACCATTGGTGGCAGTGGATATTGGTGATGCACTACACTATGTTGTCCTGAGATGTTTACAGAAGATACTGGTATCCCTTGCCTCAAGATCTTCAGTTAGAAAAATAAAAAATATAGTAGGCTGAACGACATCGATTAAACTGCCGCTGGCTGAGTTTCTTCACTCCCACAGATGACTGTCCATGGAGCACACACCGATGATAGTGAGATGGGGTCAATCAAAGCTAAAAGATCTTATAGTGGTGCAACTATTGGTACGACATGTGTAGCTGTCGAATGCATTTCAACGCGGCGACGCATGGTGGCCACATGTGGGACTAGCAGTGCGTGTGAATCATGCATCGATATTTTTGTTTCATAGTGGTTCTGCTTTGTACTAGTAGATTGATGGTTGGGGGGTTGCATGGTGGGACACATGTAGACAATCGATAGTTGGAATGCGGTAGATCGAGCCTAAACCAAACCAATGGAAGGGAAAAGTTGAAAAAATATATATAAAAAAACCTATAAAGAAATCGGTACTAGAAATTTAACGAAAAAAAGGATGGGAGCTGCTTCATCTTATCTCCAATGGAGCAGTAGAACGGAGAGGATAAGAGACTTTTTCTTCTAGAGAGATAGTGGACTTTCTCTTTCTGGAGAAAGAGAAGTAGATTTTTTAGCTATATATTGGTTTAATTTGTCAATTAATTTTCGAGTTGGTGGTATTTGTTATGGCTCAATTCTAGGAGGTATGGCTTACTGGGTCAGTCTGGGTTAAAAGGGGGGTAAAAGAAGACAAGTTCGAGAGTTGATGTCGTGTTGAAGAGCTTTGCAAAGGAGGAGGCTTATCGATGGAAGATAGAATGATGCGGTGCTGTTTAGAGTTACCAACCGTACGGCGTCATTTTTGCTAGAATAAATTAAGCTATTATTTGGCTCATAGCTGATGTTATGCATTTCAATTCATGGAGGACATGCTCTAATGAGAACTAAGGTGGACCTAATCTTAAAGATCCTTTACAAGTTCCAGATTGGCCAATTACAAGATCAAAAGCCAAGAAGATCAAGGAAGCAATGAAAGAACTGGTGAAATCCAGTTGGAAAGAGTCTAACAAGAGCCAAACATTCAAGATGGGCTTGAGAGAATGAGGTTCAATGATTATCCACGTGATACAAGCTATGGAAGAGTGCAACATAAATTAAGGCCTATTTTTATGGTTATGTGATTGAAGGCCTTGGACTTGTTTAATTAATTAAAGGGGATTATTTTATTAGTTATAGGAATTAGTCTAGAATAATTGGGTTTGAATATGTTTGGGCCACATATGTTTTATTTTTATGAACTATGATTTTTGGGAAGGCCTTGTATTTTAGCCAAGGGCTTATTTGGAAATTTCCTTTTAAGAAACTAGGGTTTTAAGCATTTACTGTAGCCGGTTTACTATAGCGACAATGTAGCAGCCGCTACACTGTTCATGTAAGGGTATTTTTGGGAGAAAGGGCTTTATTTTGTCTAGGATTTTAATTAGATTTTACTTTAAATACTTTTTGTAGTCTTATTTTAATCGGTTTATGAAATTTAATGAATTTATCCATTGTGAGTTGAGTTTTACTCCTCTTGTTCTTGATTGAACTTTTGAACTTATCAAAGGTAAATCACAACTTTTGTGGCGTTCCACCTTGTAATCTGGGTTCTTGAGACGAGTTATTCAACGGGTCTAGATTTTAATATAATCTAGGTTCTTGAAACGAGTTCTCATCGGGTCTAGATTCTCCATCCATTGACTTTATTTTGGCTTTCTTGGGTGAATTGATTGTAGTTTCAAGGGATTCCATTCCTACAGATTCATAGCACGCTCCTTTCATTCTGTCCGGACCTGGAAGGAAGTTGTTACTAGTGCTATTTGTCTTTTGTATTATTTTCGGTTCAATTAGATATAAGAATGTAAGGTGGGGACCAAGGAATCATTATTGAATATCTTCAGTCTGGAACTTTCTTTTTCTTTCCTGGAGGTTGGGATTTCCCTCGAATCAATCTTGTGATGTTATGAACAATGAATGAAATGTCTGTTACCATTATCATTTCTCATCAATTCGTATTACAATTTCCTTCCATATTCCCTTCTTTCTCTACAATCGATCTGAGAACTATAACAAGTTGGTACCAGAACCCACCGATCCCATGGCAGATGGAACCAGATTGAAGCAACAATAGGACCTTCTGCAACGCCAAGTTGACAGCCATGAAGAGAATATTCACGAAATTTGNTCTAATCAAGCAAACATTTCATTATCATAAGGAAATCAAGATACATGAGGAGGGGTGAGGTTCCCTAAAAAACACGATGCAAAAGTGAAAAATAGAACGAATTTTGGGACCAAAAACTTGATCTCCACCCATTATATGCAAAGAAGGCGTCATATTAAATGACAATTTTTTTACAATTCATACAGTTGTGTGAACTATGTTTACACCATTGGTGGCAGTGGATATTGGTGATGCACTACACTATGTTGCCTGAGATGTTTACAGAAGATACTGGTATCCCTTGCCTCAAGATCTTCAGTTAGAAAAATAAAAAATATGGTAGGCTGAACGACATCGATTAAACTGCCGCTGGCTGAGTTTCTTCACTCTCACAGTTGGCTGTCCATGGAGCACGCACCGATGATAGTGAGATGGGGTCAATCAAAGCTAAAAGATCTTATAGTGGTGCAACTATTGGTACGACAAGTGTAGCTGTCGAATGCATTTCAACGCGGCGACGCATGGTGGCCACATGTGGGACTAGCAGTGCGTGTGAATCATGCATCGATATTTTTGTTTCATAGTGGTTCTGCTTTGTACTAGTAGATTGATGGTTGGGGGGTTGCATGGTGGGACACATGTAGACAATCGATAGTTGGAATGCGGTAGATTGAGCCTAAACCAAACCAATGGAAGGGAAAAGTTGAAAAAATATATATAAAAAAACCTATAAAGAAATCGGTACTAGAAATTTAACGAAAAAAAGGATGGGAGCTGCTTCATCTTATCTCCAATGGAGCAGTAGAACGGAGAGGATAAGAGACTTTTTCTTCTAGAGAGATAGTGGACTTTCTCTTTCTGGAGAAAGAGAAGTAGATTTTTTAGCTATATATTGGTTTAATTTGTCAATTAATTTTCGAGTTGGTGGTATTTGTTATGGCTCAATTCTAGGAGGTATGGCTTACTGGGTCAGTCTGGGTTAAAAGGGGGGTAAAAGAAGACAAGTTCGAGAGTTGATGTCGTGTTGAAGAGCTTTGCAAAGGAGGAGGCTTATCGATGGAAGATAGAATGATGCGGTGCTGTTTAGAGTTACCAACCGTACGACGTCATTTTTGCTAGAATAAATTAAGCTATTATTTGGCTCATAGCTGATGTTATGCATTTCAATTCATGGAGGACATGCTCTAATGAGAACTAAGGTGGACCTAATCTTAAAGATCCTTTACAAGTTCCAGATTGGCCAATTACAAGATCAAAAGCCAAGAAGATCAAAGAAGCAATGAAAGAACTGGTGAAATCCAGTTGGAAAGAGTCTAACAAGAGCCAAACATTCAAGATGGGCTTGAGAGAATGAGGTTCAATGATTATCCACGTGATACAAGCTATGGAAGAGTGCAACATAAATTAAGGCCTATTTTTATGGTTATGTGATTGAAGGCCTTGGACTTGTTTAATTAATTAAAGGGGATTATTTTATTAGTTATAGGAATTAGTCTAGAATAATTGGGTTTGAAGATGTTTGGGCCACATATGTTTTATTTTTATGAACTAGGATTTTTGGGAAGGCCTTGTATTTTAGCCAATGGCTTATTTGGAAATTTCCTTTTAAGAAACTAGGGTTTTAAGCATTTACTGTAGCCGGTTTACTATAGCGACAATGTAGCAGCCGCTACACTGTTCATGTAAGGGTATTTTTGGGAGAAAGGGCTTTATTTTGTCTAGGGTTTTAATTAGATTTTACTTTAAATACTTTTTGTAGTCTTATTTTAATCGGTTTATGAAATTTGATGAATTTATCCATTGTGAGTTGAGTTTTACTCCTCTTGTTCTTGATTGAACTTTTGAACTTATCAAAGGTAAATCACAACTTTTGTGGCGTTCCACCTTGTAATCTGGGTTCTTGAGACGAGTTATTCAACGGGTCTAGATTTTAATATAATCTAGGTTCTTGAAACGAGTTCTCATCGAGTCTAGATTCTCCATCCATTGACTTTATTTTGGCTTTCTTGGGTGAATTGATTGTAGTTTCAAGGGATTCCATTCCTACAGATTCATAGCACGCTCCTTTCATCCTGCCAGGACCTGGAAGGAAGTTGTTACTAGTGCTATTTGTCTTTTGTATTATTTTCGGTTCAATTAGATATAAGAATGTAAGGTGGGGACCAAGGAATCATTATTGAATATCTTCAGTCTGGAACTTTCTTTTTCTTTCCTGGAGGTTGGGATTTCCCTCGAATCAATCTTGTGATGTTATGAACAATGAATGAAATGTCTGTTACCATTATCATTTCTCATCAATTCGTATTACAATTTCCTTCCATATTCCCTTCTTTCTCTACAATCGATCTGAGAACTATAACAAGTTGCTACCAGAACCCACCGATCCCATGGCAGATGGAACCAGATTGAAGCAACAATAGGACCTTCTGCAACGCCAAGTTGACAGCCATGAAGAGAATATTCACGAAATTTGGGAGAGGTTGGATGAAATGTCTGACATGATGAGGACCATTGTTGCAAATCAGAATCATCCACCACAGAGAGAACCACATAATGACCAAGAGTTGGAGCTTCTTAATGCACAGAGGAGTTTTCATAGAGGAGTTTGAATGGAGTTTCCAAACTTTGAAGGTGGGAACCCTGCTGCATGGGTCTTTGAGGCCCATCACTATTTTGAATATCACCAAACCACCAACACAACATCTATTGATGGCATCCCATCACATGAATGGAGAGGCACTTATTTGGTATCAAGATGCACTTGAGAGTGCATTATTTAATAGTTGAGAAACATTTACTAGAGCCCTACAAATATGCTTTGGTCCCACAGTGTATGATGATCCAATAGAGGCATTGACACGCCTAAAACAAACCTCCACGGTGGCTGCATACAAGGCTCAATTCGAGTCTTTATCCAATAGGCTAAGAGGTCTCTCGGACCACCACCAACTAAGCTGTTTTCTAAGCGACTTAAAAGATGAAATATGCCTCCTTATTGGAATGCTTATCCCTATTAACTTGAACGTAGCCTTTGGATTAACAAAAATCCAAGAGGAGTATTTACTCGGCACTACAAGAACCTGGAAGTCAGCAAGTGATACACACAGTTTTCACCTAAGGGTGGTGTTAGTTTCCTGGGGCAGCAAGGCGAGAATTCTAAAATACAGAAACCCTTTACACCAATTAAAAATGTATCATCAATGCAAATGGACGAGAAGCGAAGGAAGGGCCTATGTCACCATTTGAAGAAAAACAGAAAATCCCACCCAATAGTCTCAGGTTTACTTCAAGGTTGGGAAGATCCTGGTGAAGAAAAAATAGAGGAAGTGTTTTTTATTCAAAGGAGGTGGATGACACTGAGGTTCCTAACTCAAGTACTGCACCTGAGATCTCAATGCATGCAATAGTAGGTACCTCGAATGCTAATACCATGCGTTTAGAAGGGAGGATCAAGGGAATTTCTGTGGTAGACTTCGTGGATTCTAGAAGCACCCACAACTTCCTAAACCCATCCATTGCCAAAAGAGCTCAGTTGAAGGTGGAGGAGTCTACCTAGCTTTCAGTTTGAGTAGCTAATGGGGAAACGATCAAAATTATAGGCCAATGCAGCAAGGTGGGACTGGCAATGCAAGGTAACAAGTTTTCCACTTCTTCTTTCTTTCTTTCTTTTTTTTCATTTTTCTTTTTTTTTTCCCTGTTAAGCCTGGGTGGATGTTGTAATGGGTGTGCAATGGCTAAAAATTTTGGGCCCAATTATGTGGGACTTTTCAAAATTGTGCATGGAATTTTCTTGGAATGGCAAGAAGGTTTGCTTGTGGAGTATACCACTCAGTACTCCTTTGAAGGGAGTCCAAAATTGTTGAAAAATGAAGTTAATAGAGGAAGGGGATTATTATTGCAGTTACTATCCGAGAAATATGAGCATTTCCAAATAAATTTAGGGGATGGATTAAATGAAGTGATAGAGAGGTTTTTAGCAGTGTTTGAAGAGCCTAAGGGTCTTCCACTCCCACGGTCACAAGGCCATAAAATACTTCTTCAAAAAGGTACACCACCAATTTCTACTAGATCCTACCACTACCTCTAATATCAAAAGTCCGGGATTGAAAAACTAGTGAAGGATCTTTTGCAGTTAGGAGTGATAAGGCCGAGTTCCAGCCCATTCTCCTCACCGATTTTGTTAGTCCGCAAGGCTGATGGGAGTTGGCGATTGTGCGTGAACTATCGGACTTTAAACTAGCACACGGTAAATGATAAATTTTCTATACTAGTAATCGATGAGCTGTTAGATGAGTTATTTGGAGTTGTGGTTTCTCAAAACTAGATTTAAGATCTATTTATCACCAGATCAAAGTGGTACGCGAAGATGTTGTGAAAACAGCTTTTCGCACACACGAAGGACATTACAAGTGCCTAGTAATGCCTTTCAGATTGACCAACGCTCCAACCGCGTTCCAAGGCCTAATGAATGATGTCTTTAGGCCCTTCTTGAGGAGGTTTGTTCTTGTATTTTTTGACGACATACTGGTTTATAGTAGGTCATGGGAAGATCGAAGTGTTAAGAGACAATCAACTCTTTGCAAAGCGTTCTAAATGTAGTTTTGGGGTGAAGGAGGTCCATTATTTGGGCCATATTATCTCTGCTGAAGGGGTGAAAATAGATCTGTCAAAGATACGTTTTATGCTCGAATGGCCTATACCAAAAAACCTGAAATTCTTGAGGGGATTCGTTGGGTTAACGAGCTAGTACCGAAAGTTCATAAAAAAACTATGGGGGCATTGCAGCCCCCCTCACAAGTCTATTAAAGAAGAATGCTTTCAGCTAGACCAACGAGGCAGCACAAGCCTTTCACCAACTAAAGGAGGCAGTTTCCAATCCCCTGGTTTTAAGGCTTCCCATTTTTTCTAAAAATTTTATGATTGAATGTGACGCTAGTGGCGTGGGAATGGGTGTTGTTTTACTGCAAGAAGGAAGACCAGTGGCTTACATGAGCAAGGCTCTAAAATGGAAGGCATTATTGTTGTCAACTTACGAAAAAGAGTTACTAACCCTAGTCATAGCTGTGCAACGGTGGAGACCTTACTTGTTGGATTAGTCATTCATTATTAAGACTGACCAGCAAGCTTTAAAAATTTTATTGCAAATAATAGGCACAGTAGCCCAACAGAAATGAATTACAAAACTCATGGGCTATGATTTTTCTATAGAATAGAAAAATGGCAAAGAGAATAAAGTTGTTGATGCCCTTTCAAGAAGGGTTGAAGGTATGTAACAAATGGAAGGATACTTGGCCATGGTGTCATTTCCCACACCAGATTGGATCGGAGAACTGAAACTGAGTTACTCCTTCTAAGCTGATATGGTGGATTTATTGGAGAGACTACACAATAAGCTAAAGGTTCCGAATGGATACTCTACTCAGCAAGGTCTGATTTTGAAGCAAGGTCGTATTGTGTTGGTGCCTGATTCTGCCTTAAAAAATATAGTGCTAGATTATATACATGTAAATCCTCATGCTAGTCATACGAGGTACGTCAAAATATATCAAGGGGCTAAACGTGAATTTTTCTGAAAATGGATGAAGAGAGATATAAATAAAATGATCCGAGAATGCGATATTTGTCAAGTTAACAAGAGTGAAACAGTACCAACTCCTGGATTATCGCAACCTCTCCCCATCCCTAACCAAGCTTGGAAAAATATATCCCTAGACTTTATTGAGGGATTACCCCTCTCTCATGGGTTTAGTGTCATTTTGGTGGTAGTAGATCGCTACACCAAGTATGACAATTTTTTTGCATTGACACATCCCTACACTGCACAGCAGGTGGCTCAAACATTTATGGATGGGGTTTTTAAACTACATGATCTTCCTAAGTTTATTGTTTTAGATCATGACACTATATGGTCTGCATGGGGCCACATTGAGTTTTAGCTCAGCTTACCATCTCCAGTCGGATGGGCAAACAGTGGCACTCAATAAGTGCCTTGAAACATACGTACGTTGTTACAGTGGTACTAAACAGAGGGACTAGAGTAAATGGTTATCTATGGCAGAATGGAGTTACAAGAGTTCTTATCACACAGAAACAAAGCTCACACATTTTGAGGCTCTATATGGGTGTTCCCCACCCAGGTTATTGTCCTATGTACCGATGACCTCATCCACTAAAGCTGTCGACCAACTATTGAAATCAAGAGAAAAAATTAGAGAATTGTTAAAAGAAAGTTTGGAATGGACTCAGAGTCGAATGAAGTTGTTTGCTAATAGAAGAAGAACAGAGAGAAGCTTTGAAATTGGTGATTGGGTTTACCTGTGTTTGCAACCATATCGCCAGAAATCAGTGGCCTTCCGTCAGAATCTGAAACTATCACCCAAACTCTTTAGGCCGTTCCAAGTGCTGAAGAAGATAGGAACCACCGCGTACTGTTTGAGCCTACAGTCATCTTCCAAAATTCACCCTGTATTCCATGTTTCCTACTTGAAAAGGAAGTTGGGTTCTCAAATCCAACCCTTACCAACGCTTCCTTCGATGGATAAACATGGGGATCTTCAACCAAAACCTGAGGCTATGGTAGATCGACGCCTAAAACGTCAAGGGAACAGGACATTGACTGAAGTATTGGTGAAATGGTCTGGGTTGTCTTCAGATGATAATACTTGGGAAATGTTGTGGAAACTTCAAGAACTCTATCCCCACCTTGTGGGCAAGGTTCTTTAAGTAGGGGAGAATGTTATGCCTCAATTCTAAGGGGGTATGACTTATTGGGTCCGTCGGGGTTAGAAGGGAGGTAGAAGAAGACAAGTCAGAGAGTTGCTCTCGTGTTGAAGAGATTTACAAAAGGGGGAGGCTTATCGATGGAAGATAGAATGATGCGATGCCGGTTAGAGTTACCAACCATATGACATCGTTTCTGCTAGAATAAATGAAGCTATGCATTTGGCTCATGGCTGATGTTATGCATTTCAATTCGAGGAGGACACGCTCCTCTCATCCTATCAAGACCTGGAAGGAAGTTGTTACTAGTGCTATTTGTCTTTTGGGTTATTTTTGTTGCAATTAGATATAAGAATGTAAGGTGGGGACCAGAGAATCATTATTGAATATCTTGAGTCTGGAACTTTCTTTTTCTTTCCTAGAGGTTGGGATTTGCCTCGAATCAATCTTATGATGTTATAAACAGTGAATGAAATGTCAGTTACCATTATCATTTCTTATCAATTCGTATCACAATTTCCTTCCATATTCCCTTGTTTCTTTACAATTGATCGGTAAACCAAAACAATGTTACATGTAACAATACTTTATTATGATTATAATAACCGCAATGCACAGAAAAAGGACAATAGATGATGATTTGAGTCCATACGTAGTCTAACTAGGATGGGGACTAACAACATAGGTTGCGATTGATAAAATAGCACTCTATTTTATTGTTTTGTATCGCTACCTCTGTGTCCTCATCCACGTACAAAGAAAAGCAAAAATTTGGTAAGATGGCAAAGATCGAGCAGCTCGCTGAAGGCACATGTTTGTACCAAGGAAGGACTCGAGCACTCTTGGATTAAAGGTAATATATATAGATCTAGAAGAATTGAGGTTGAAGAAGTTAATGGCGTCACATGGGACACATGCACTAATTGTTTGATTGTGGGTGACTAGAAAGCAATAGAAAACGACTCATCATTAATCTTTACATTTTCTTTAAAAAAAGAAACAATAAAAGACAATCAAATAGTAATGAAAATTACCACAATTACATGCGATGAAAGTAAAATAGAAGTGTGATATATATAGCTTTTCGACTTTTCCTATCTAGAGAAGAAAAAAGGTACAAAACCTAAGAGAAATGGAGAGAGAAAGGAGGATAGAGAGAGAAGAAGAAGGAATGATCCACCCCAATCGTTTCTTAGAGAGAATGGATCGATATATATGAAATGGTGAAAAAAGAGACTGCCCTCTCTAAGAGGAAAGCATTGCATAATTTGAATTTTTAAAATGAAAATTGGAGGATTGCTATCAAACGTGACATAGCTTTATGTCAAGCAATAAATACATTTAACTTCCTCAACTACTTGTTCAACAAAAAAACACATCTATCTCGTACTGGTAAGGGAAAAAAAAACACATCAATCTCATACACACGATGCCTTGTCCATCGTACAGATAACCTTTTTACCCTCTATTGGCTAAATTGACCACATCAATCGGTTTGGAAGGATGCATTTCTCTAAATTAGTTCTATAGTTTTCTCCTTCGTCCACCGTCTTAAATATTTCACCAATTCTCTTTTCTTTTTTTTTAATATTTTGGAATTTTAGTCTTATCGTTTTTTCTTTTCTTTTTTTTTTCTTTTTTTTTTTATAATTTTCAATCAAACTCAAACATGGAGAACAAAAATTTAAACAAAAAGAAAAAGTCAAGAGTTAAAAAAAATCAAATCTTCAAAATTTAGAAAACCAAAGTAAAGTAAAATGAACAAAAGAAAATTAAAAGAACATATATGGAAGTGTGGCGAATGTCAATGATTGGGTGGCCAATTTAATCCAAGTTAGTTTTTTAGGTATATTTTCTTCTTTTCATTTTTTCTGCTGATTTTTCAAAATATATTTTCGATTTTAATTTTTTTTTTTTTTTTTGGTCTGTTATGGCACACTCCTACGAGGATCTAACAGGCACGTGCGTGTTGGGAATTTTAATTTTTTAAGTAGAAGTTCAACTTGGAATGACCTATCATTGTATAGTAAGCCGCACAACAATTGATAACTAGGAATGTTGATGTTGTGTTTCGCAGTTTGGGCAACTCCAAGCTATTAGGCTCGAATTTGGTTGCTGTTAAGATGGAGAATGGGAGGCTTGGGGGCCGTGACACCTCCAACGCTCAAGTTAGTTTCAATGTAGGAGATGAAGAGAAATAATTGCTCAAGGAGAATGAGAATAGAAGTATTCAAGAGAGTGAGTAACCCTCTTCTCGACTAAGAGATGGATATTTATATCTGGCTGGGGTGAACCCCGAGGTGGTGGCAGCTGGTATACAGCTCCATATTCGAATCAGGTGCTCTACCAGCTTCTTGCTTCCCTGCAGACCTGTCAGGCCTGACCACGGTTGTTGCTGACACCCAGGGGGCATACTGTAGAGTGCCAACTCCCGGGACGCATTAAATGTGGCGTGGCTCCTGTCATGGAGTACCCGTTCCCGTTCCATTAAATGCGGCGTGGTCCTGGTCAGGCACGTTCGCCGCCTACGCTATCTAGACAGCAGGGACAGGGGATGTCCCTAACGGTTGGCCAATTATGGTATCAGGCTGGCCTACATTACCTCCCATCCTTTTGTCAATGTGCCTTGCCTAGTGCTCCTCCTCTTGGGCCTCCCGGGCAGATTCGACTCAACCTATGCCTTATCGGTGGGCCTAGGCCCGGCCCCTAGGGATTACTCCCCTCACAAGGAAGTCCACTAATAGGGGAGAAATGGACAACGCCAAGCGAGCTTAAGGCCCATGGGCCCAAACCGCAAGGTCCAACAAAGCCCACTAAGGTAGACCCACGAGGTGTGGACTAGGAAACTTGCGGCAGTAGGAATGGCTACAGGTTCAGTTGGCGCATTGCCAGTTGGAATCACCCACCCCTCCCTAGCACGGTGCAGAGAAGATTACTACATTAAATGCAATGAAATACCCCATCGAGGAACATGCATGTGTGAGACCCTAAACGCCATAGGATCCGGGCGAGACATCACAGTAAACGAGGTGATGTCCCCACCAGAGTATAGGCAAGTGGCAGATCACCTAGGGAAAGGGAGGGCGGCCACTATGCTCTGAACAATGTATAGCCAGGTAGAGGTAAGTTGAAAAGTAGGATCACCAATCCAGATATTCGCCTTCCCCTTTTCTATATATCATCCGACAAAAGATCTAACCAAGAGTCAGTCCATTTGCAAATATAGAGTAGGGTAGTAGGTGTGTCAAAATTGCCATCAACAGTTGGCACCATCTGTGGGATCGAGATAATTTTATCGTGCTATGCCTACTGCCATGTGCTCATAAGCACTTCTAGGCCAAAGAGCCATGATAGAGGGAGAATCTCCCATCAACTAGATGGAAAGAAGATTCAAATAAATGGATGAGAAGCTAGGAAAGATGGACACAGAAATGAAGGCCCTATAGAAGGATAACGAGGCCTTGTGATGGAGGAGGGAAGAGCTCGTGAGAGAGACGAACCAAGACCAGCTTATGCACGTTGATGAGGAGTCACTATGGGAGGCTGATGCTGCCCCAGCCTTAAGGAAGAGAGGAAAAAGGATGAACGATGGCTTACGTAACCACATAGACAAATATGAGGAAATGATAAAATGCGTGGGGACGTTGTCATTCGTAGACAATCTATTCAAAACCGCCAACATGCCGTATAGCGCGGAAATTATGGCGGTGCCTTTCCCTCCAAAGTTTAAGGTCCTACACATTAAGTGATACGATGGGTCAAAAGACCCCGTCAAACACTTGGAACTTTTAAAATCGGGGTCAAAAGACCCCGTCACATTACCCTTCACAAATTTCCTATGGAAATTGAGTGTCACGCCTCCTGTTGACCATCAGAGGAATGGCAAGAGGCTAGATCGGGAATTTAAAATCGGGGTCAATCACCAACTTTGAAGAATTGGGTAGACATTTCTGACCTAGTTCATTGATAGCCAACATCATCGGTAGCACGCTGCGCTCTTGCTCACAGCAAAACAATGAGGAGATGAGAGTTTGAAGGCGTACCTAGCATGGTTCAACAAGGAGTGCTTGACAGCAGATGATTAAGACAAAAAGATAATGTTGGTCGTACTCTTGGGGGTTATGGCCAAGGAGCCTGTTCATGGCCGAGTTAGTATGGAAGACGCCAGAGACACTAAGAGAGTTTATGGACAGGGTTGACGACTTCATCAATGCAGAGGAAGCGTTGAAACTACTCACCGACCTGAGTAGGGGTGTAACCGATCTAGTTTTGTACATTTTTTAGAACCGAACCGGTATACACCAGTTTTGAAATTTAAGAACCAATACCGGATTGATTCACTCTTGAAACAAGAACTTTTAGTTTTTTCTGTTTCGATCCAGTCTGATCTAGTTTTAAGGATTATCTAAGTTAGTAATAATATGACGTTTATATATACTAAACTATAAGTCTATTTATATTATAGTATAAATACATTATTTTATAAAGAAAATTATAGTACAACTCCCAAATAGGCCCACCATCTGTGACCACTCATATTTTTCTTAATGATTAAGAAAGTGAATATTAGTGAATTTATATTTTTTTTTTCTTAATGGTTAAGGATGTTTAAAAAATACTTAAAAAAAAACAAAAAACTCATTTGCACTAGTGTGCATATTTGGGGTGCACACCTAGCATTGTCCATTTTATAATAAAGACCATATGCTAGTATAGTATTGAATTTAATTATAATCTATATAAGTTCTAGACTTTTATATGAGTACATATGATCAAATGTGTAAAAATATATTTACAAAAAGAATATATATTACAATTTATTATGCCAAAAACGTATTTATCGTTAATATATATATTTATCAAAAGTAAGTTTATATTAATAACTTAATATTAATATTTATGTTTAAGATTAGAATTTTATGTTATATTAATTTTATATTATAAGATTAAAATTTATATGTTATATCAAATGTTATATTAAAAATTATAAAATTAATTTTATGTTATATTAATTAGCAATTTAGCATATAATATATATAATATAATATAAAAAAGTATAAATATATATATCGGTCAGGTTCAGTTTAAACCGATTTTCAAAATATGAAAACTGGTACCGCACTGGTTTAAGACCGACTTTGGTTCTTAAAAACCGATATCGCACCATACCACTTACACACCAGACCTAACCACTGATTCTGTACGGTCCCATCCGGTTTAAACTATTTTTTGATTTTTTTTACACTCCTAGACTTGAGTACTTTAAGTTGGAAGAAGTGGATCAGGGAGCAAAAGAGGATCGTAGTAGTAAAGGCATAAGGGCGCAAGCGAAGCCTGACATGACAACTTGTGAACGAGGGGAGAGAAAGAAGGATAAGGGACTTCGGCCTCACGATTGAGGCTTTAAAGAAGTTCATACGACTACGCCACTAGAGGACTATGAGGCTCCACCATGCCGAGAAGACGATAGTAGGTCAGAAAACCAGAAGCGTCGACCCTCGGTGCACCAATCGTGGCAAAGCAGGATGCTCAGCCAAATACAGTTGCCGTGATCAAAGGCAAAGTAAGCCACCATGGTGAAACGAAAGGACAAGACTCACCACAGACAGGAACAGACCCCAAACCCATTGACCAACTAAAGAGCTACCTTGATGATTGAGGAACCACGGGAGTAAAAGCCCAAACAGGAAAAAATCGTGAAAGTAGGCTCGCTTGCCTTAATACAGTCTCCGCAGGTCGGACCCCCCACTCAGGGAGATTGTGAACATAGTTGGGGGATTCATCAGAGGCAGTAAGATGGTGTCGGCCAAAAAGGCTCACACCAGGAGGGCACGATAAGGCGACCAAAGGCTGAAGTGGAATCCCCAATAACCTTTCTCGAGGAAGACTGCGTAGGGTTGGTATTGGGCTTCCAGGATTAGCTAATGTCACTCTTGCTCGAGCACAGGGATGTGTTCGCATGGAGGCATGAGGATTTTCCGAGAATCTACTTGGAGGGTATAGAACACAGCCTTAACATCGACCTAAAGGCCAAGAAGATATAGCAAAGGCTTGGGTAGCATTGAAAAGTACGTCACCATAGGCCCATAGCTGAAGAAGTGGATCTCTTCTTGGACGTCGGCTCATACACGAGGTTCTCTACCTGGATTGGATCTAAAATGTGGTGCTCATAAAAAAGGAAAATGGTAAATGGCGAATGTAACCTAAATAAGGCATGTCCGAAAGACAACTTTCCCTTACCATGAATTGACCAGATAGTTGACTCGACTGCCGACCATCTCATGCTCAGCTTCATGGACGCTTACTCATGGTACAACCAGATTTGAATGAGTTTGGAGGACTAGGAGAAGACTTCCTTCATAACTGACCGAGTCCTGTAATGCTATAAGATAACGTCGTTAGGTCTCTTTATGTACAATGAACATCGAGTAACTGAAATATACAAATGGTACATGAGTAAGATAACCAACTAACTAACTGTACACCTAGGCATAATTCGAATACTCTCCCTTAAGATAGACTATGTATATTAAGCACACCCATCTTGAATAAGAGCAAATGAAATTGTGTAAATCCAAGAGCTTTGGTCAAAATATCAACCATTTGTTTAGTAGAAGCAACATGGAAAGTTTTAAGCAAATCAGGTTGAATTTTCTCTCGGATCAAATGATAGTCAATCTCTATATATTTGGTCCTCTCATGAAAAACAGGATTAGTTGTAATGTGAAGAGCAGCTTGACTGTCTCAAAACAAAAGGGCAGGTTGCTTGTGTTGGATGCCAAAGTCGTGAAGAAGAGAAACAAGTTAAGTTAGTTCATGAGAGGCAGATGCTAAAGCACGATACTTAGCCTCAGCAGATGATCTAGGAATGATGACTTGTTTTTTAGATATTCAGGAAATTAAAGAGTTGCCTAAGAAAACACAATAACTAGTGATAGATCCTCTAGTATCAATACACGATACCCAATCAAAATCAATGAATGCTTTAAAGTGACAGGTAGATGCAGTAAAAAATAAAATACGCTGGACTGGAATAGCTTTCATATACTTAAGAACTCGAGTAGCAGCATCCATATGAGAATGAGCAGGTGTATCCATAAACTAACTTGCATAGCATATGAAAAATGAGGCCTAGTAATTGTAAGGTATAACAACTGACAACCAATCTTCAATAAGATGAAGGCTCAAACAAAAATTTTCATATGATTTAGTAAGCTTTAGATGTGGTTCCATTGGAAAGTTAACAGCTTTAGAACCATGCAAGCCTAAATCATTCAATATTTCCAAAGCATAATGTCTTTGACTTAGAATTTTTTTTTAGAGGATCGAACTACTTCAAGGCGAAGAAGATACTTTAGAACCCCCAAATCTTTGATTTTAAACTTGTTATTGACAAAGAGTTTAAAATCAGTGACAACTTGCAAATCATTACTGGTAACTATAATGTCATCGACATATACCAAAATGGCCACAAAACAAGTACCAACAGATTTGGTAAACAAAGAGTAGTTAGACTTAGATTGGACAAAACCCTTATCAATTAGAGAAGTGGAGAGCTTAGAGTACCATTGACATGAGCTTTGTTTAAGCCCATAGAGTGACTAAACTAGGTGACATACATTGTTCTCCCCCTTGCCAAGAAAACAAGGTGGAAGAGTCATATAAACTTATTCCTCTAAATCTCCATGTAAAAATGCATTATTTACATCAAATTGGTACAAATGCAGTTATGAATAAAAGCAAGAGCAAGTAATAACCTGACAATAGTCAATTTAGCTACAGGTGAAAAAATGTCAAGATAATCCAACCCTTCACATTAAGTAGAGCTGGGCTCTGACTCCTCCATCGGAAAGCCCTACTCCGACCAAAATCAAAGGCCAAATTGAGTTCCAACTCCAATCAGAGCTCTAGAGTCAAAGTCGGAGGTCAAAACTCTAGTCGGAGTTGGGGTTAGAGTGGTCGACTCGTTGTGGTGTGCAATAGAAGAGATGCACTATTCTGGTGATCGCATCTTGCGGTCTCATTTTCTTTTCACAATCATCTAACTCTGACTCTCCGTGGAAAAATAAAATAAACTACTAATTGAAAATAGGAAAAGAAAAAGAAAAGAAAAATCGATAGAACTAAAAGAAGAAGAATAGAATAAACCAAGTAAGAGAAGGAGGTCAATGAGTCCAAAGAGAGAGTGAGAAAGGTAAGAATGAGAAAACAAAAAGAAGCAGAAGAGAGAAAAAGAACAGAGGGAAATAGTGAAGAATGAGGAAGAAGACAGAGAGAGAAGGGGGTGAAAGTAGAAACACTATTGCTGGGCGATTTGTGAGGAACAAATGTATTTATTTGTTTGTTGATGAAAGGATAGTGGAGGCCACGCTGATTCTCTGCAACTCTACTCATACCATATAGTAGGAATCGTATGATACATGTTTTCTATAGTTAAAAATATTCTTGTGTATGGTGAACACAAAAAGTTTGAGCTCTGAACTGCAAAAATGCAAAATCAACCTACAATACTACTACTTCTAATACACTGCTGAGTGCTAACTTCTCTACTGACTTGTCAATGCCAAAATAAATTACTCAACTTTAACTTGGGTCTTAGGGATGCTCTTCCCCATTGCATGCACAAAGCACAAAGTTTAATCGATCAGGGATGTTGGGTTCAAAAGGCCTATTACCAAAAGGCCTATCACTAGCCTTACTGCTTTGCCCTACTGTCTGTTATTGCGATGAAAGGATCTATGAAAGGACTTTTGATGGTACCAAACGAGAAACACAACTAGCCTATAAACAAATTAAAAAAATATAGCCTGCAACCTGAGCTCAGAATGCCAAAATAATATTTTCCCACCGCCACACAGGTAATGGGTGGCTTGTCAGGAGGTCGATCAGTGAGAACCCACGTATGATTAGATTCAAGAGCAGCAATTTCAGTTGCCATGGCATCACCCCAATGAGAATAGTAAGTTTGACTCGGCTATCAACCAAGGAGTGCAATAAAGAGGTAAGTTCTTGTTGACTTCATTGCCGAATTCAATAACTTTTCAGGGGAACATGTAAGACCCCTAAAAAGAGAACTATGGCATGTGTTCTTCATGGTTCATCTTTCCATAATGACAACGGGACACACCTGATGATGTCGCAAGGGAGAGGAGTTGATTGTGCCATAAAGCTGGTGTTTAAAGCAACTGGTAATGAGCCAAACTATGAGGCATTGCTAGTAGGACCCGTCATCACACAAAACTTGGGCCGAAAGATGTTCAAGCATATAGTGACTCTCAGCTAGTTGTGAACCAAATGGTAGAAAATTAGATTGCAAAAGTTATAAAGTTGAAGCAGTACTTATAGCAAGTGCAGGTATGAGAGGGGCAAGATAAGTATGAATAACAACAAGTGCCTTGAGAGTAGAATTGGTTGGAAAATAAACTAGTGCTCGTCTAGCATCGAGACCTATAGAGGCCTTCCTCCAGGAAGGTAATGACTCAAATCCTGTTCACGGGAGATGAGATTTCAAAGGCAAGGGTGGCAACCCCTAAATGGGAATAACCAATATTGAAGTACCTGACAACGAGGGGCTTATGGACAAAGCAGAAGGTGGCAAAGGTCAAACTTAAAGCGGCACAATTTACCAGTACATATGGTATGATGTATAAAAGAGGGTTTGTGCTCTCACTATAAGGTGTGTCGAGGGAAGAAACACGATACATGATGGTATAGATTTATGGAGGGAAATTTGGGAACCATTCAAAAGGAAGGTCAATAGCATGGTACTATTTACCAAAAGCCCGAAAGGACGCAAAAGTACTACTAAGAAAATCCAAGGAGTGTAAGTCCTTACCAGCATACCTAAAATAGCCTATTAGAAGAACTAGCAATGATCTTCACACCATGGATTTTTGCACAATAGGGGAATATTGTTGGGCTAATGTCTCAAGGAAAAGCAAAAGACAAATTCTTGCTTGGATGTCGCGCCTAAAAATCACAAAGATGGGAGGGAGTGTACGGCAAGGTTGGCCTTAGGTGCCCACTCGAACGTCTCGTCATAAATTCACAAAATATGGGGTCGTACGATAAGGTTTTCCTCGAGTGCTCACTTGGGCGCCTCGACTCATATAAAATTCGAAAAGAATGGGAGTGGTTGTACTCTAGTCAACACTTTGACGCCTTGCCTCATGCCAGGTTGGCCAAAGTGGCCTCTTTCCCACGCATTTTGCCCCAACAAAACAATACGTACACAAAAGGAAAGTGAAAAACGAAATCACATACCACATGCACAACGCACAAATACAAAAATGAGGTAGAAACGACGAAATATCGATTATGGTGATTCTAATTAGCGTCAAGCATCAAACAAAACATATATACAAGACAAACAAAAAGTTCTTTAGTATAAGACAACTTTGGCCCCGAGATTGTCTCGGGCATGACATTGGCTCCTAAGGAGCCTGAAATAATGAGCACCTCGACCTCAGATGCACATCATTCAAATTGAGTGTGCACAAGTCAAATCTCGTCTCTCCAAGAGAAATTTCCTTGGCATCTGAAGCCACGAATTATAGGCAATATCCCAAGCCCTATCACAGACCATTCAGTTGTAGATAGTTGAGGAGCAAGTCAATTAACTTGCAAGCCTATTAACTTGCAAGCCTCACAGGCACAACCTTCAAGTATCCCTCTAACTAAACAAGTCAAACTTTTAAATCTTAACATAACCCATTTAAATAACAAATGAGACGAATATCAAGGTCAAGAGCCATATAAGCAAGATCAGGATAATAAAATTCACTTCCTTTCCAAAACCCAAGAATATCATGTTCTGCATTTCTGTCTGCCCTAGGTTCATTCAAATAGAGCTTCAATTGACTTTTTTATATGTGGCAACAAGATCGTCAATTTGAAATGAATCAAATTCCTATACACAAAAAGAAGTCAACATGGTATAAAACAACAATATCATATAAGCTGTTAAATTAAAGGTATTATTTTATTTTACTGTCAGTACTTGTCTAGTAGTCTTTCTACTAAAAGATTTGAACTAAATTTCCCATACAACTCTACAAACATTTTTTTTAGAAGTTGTCTCTGAATTTGTGGTAGCACTGGAACTATATTCTATGAAAAGAGATATCAATTTTGCATGAACATGCAAATTCGTTTGGGAACCATTTTCATAGCTTCTTATAAGAAAAATCAATAAATTGAAGCTTTTATCGAGGATCTAATATAACCGCTATTTTGATAATACATTTTTCTCATGTAGTCATCATCACTCTCACACTATTCCTTTAATGTCAAATAAATCATAAAAATTGTTAGAAAGTACAGTATTTGGTTCCAGAAAAGTCACAAGTGGCATCATAAAAACTAGGCAAGATTAACCTAACCCACCTTATCCCACTTAGATGTAGATAAACAATGTTTAAAATTTGAATCAGCCAACTCCAAATGGCAAAAAACATGACAATAGAAAAGAGCACTCTCAAACATAAGAAATATATAATTCCATTTAGTAGGGATATCATGTCTCAACTCTTTCTTAATAATTGATTGAATATAAAAAATTATGTTTTTTTGTTTATGATCCTTTGACATATTTGATACTTTCATGAACTTATTAGCTAACATAATCAATCTCTTTTAACTAATCTTGTACTACCAAATTGAGGATATGAGCACATCAACGAAGATGAAAGAACTCATTATCACAAACAAGGGTTTTTTTAATGTTTAATTTTTAGAGTTCTTAACATCTTCACTAAAACATCATTAACAGAAGCATTTTCTAAAACTAAAGTAAAAATCTTGTTTTCAAATTACCCTCTCACATAGCAAATTTAAAAAAAAATAATCCAACATAGATGTCATTATGTGTGGCATAAAAGAAAAGTTCAACACCCTTATACCAAAATATTCAACAAATCAAAAAGGCAATTCATAATTGCGCCTATCCACATCTCTCTAAATTTCTCAGGGTCAAATTTAGAAGTGCTTACCAACACAAATCCACTATTTTTGCATAACATCAACTGACCAATATTTGCTCGCTGCCAAGTATGTGCTCCACACATCACTTGCCGGGTGGCATAAATCAAAATTAGGAACCATATAATAAAAACCCCCCACACATTTGAGGTTTTCCTTTGTTTCACTTTAGTTTACGTAGTTTGAAAACTTACTAAATCCAATTCAATCAAATCATCATTTTCGCCTTCAATGTAGGTATACATGCTACCTCAATCACCTCAATATAGCAGCAACAATTCCAATAATCATAACTATATTATCAACAAATTAATACACGCAATGTTGCCAAATTGGCATCCTTCAAGCTGCATAATCACAAATAATCATCATAATTAATTTTTTTTAAGAAACCATCCAGGCTATAAACTTCATAGAAAAAGCTAATTAGCATTTAACTTGAAAGTGATTCTAACAAATGAGTGAAAATAGAAATCATATCATCATCCAGATCATACCTTGAGTCACTCCTCATCAATAAGTAAAGCTTAATTTTGATCAAACTTAACAAAAGAACACAATAAAAAATCAACATTGTGAAAAAAATTTAACAAATAAGAAATAAGTCCATTAATAGATTACACTTCCAACAAACGAGTGCCTCAAGTGTTTTTTGAGATAATGAACTACGAAATGTATCAAATACACAACCCCCAGAAGAAATAGTAGAAATAGGAATGACCATCACATCCAATGCAACTTTGTTCAAAATATACTTTATTTCATTGATCTTCTGCCCATGCCTCACAACTATGTTCCAAGTATTAATCGATGTGATTTATTCATCAAATTGGATTCAATTATTTATTGCTCATACTCAACTCAAAAACTCTGTTGAGGATCAGAATCAAGCATACTCTACATGCATGTCAATCATCAATTTTTTTCACTTTTGCAACCACTTCTTCCACTACATATTTTGTTGAACCAAAAATGCAAAAGACTAAATTTGCATCTTGGATCAAGAACAACATCAATGAATATCATCAATTTGTCTTTTTATGGTGGTGAATATGAAAAGGAAAGTATGACATATTGGGGATCAATTAAAAAGACTTAACTTGATGATATTCATTGATGTGTTGTTCTTGATCCAAGATGCAAATTCAGTCTTTTGCATTTTTTGTTCAAAACAATATATGGTTGTAATTTAGTAGAAGAAATGATTGCAAAAGTGAAACAATTGATGATTGACATGTACGGGGAGTATAGTGTTATTATGGGAGTTGAAGTGGAATTCCTTATTCCGAGCCTCCTTCTTCAGTTGCTTATAATATGAGTAATTCTGATTCTCGACAGAGTTTTTGCTTTGAGTATGATGAGAATGAGATTATTGAACCTAATTTGATAATCAAATCAAAGATCGATCAATATTTGGAATATGGTTTGTGGGGCACGAGCTCCAAATTCTGATATTTTGGATTGATGGAAGAAGATCAATGAAGTTTATATCTTATTTTGACGAGAGTTGCATGTGATGTGATGTCTATTCTCATTTTCACTGTTTCTTTTGTGTCAACCTTCAGAGTGCAAGGGATCGTGTACTTGATCCATTTTGTAAGTTCAATACCTCCAAGAACAATTGAGGCACTCGTTTGAACTCAAAATTGATCTTCGTGCATCCTTGGATAATGTTGACAGCTTTTTCATAATGTTTCTATTTTTTATTACTTAATAAATCATCATGTGTTCTTTTTTTAGAGTTTTATCCAAAATCAAGTTATACTTGTGTTAATGAGGAGTGACTCATGGATATATAATTTGCAGAATGATTTTCATTTTCACTCATAAACTAAACAACTTTGAAGTAAAACTGTAATTAGCTTTTTCTATGATGATGATGATTATTTGTGATTGATTATGCAGCTTGAAGGATGCCACTTCAAATTAGATATTTCAGAAGGAATGAATCATTTAGATCTTTTAGATGAATTGAGTTCTTGGCAACAGTGTGGTCCATTGCAATCATTTAGATATTTTGCTTATTATCTCCTCTACATGTACTTTGCCAAGTGTACATTCAGTTTCTCCTCCATTATCACAAACTTCTCAAGTTTGCGAGGACAAAGCTCTACCTAAAAATTATCATTATCCAGCATGGGAATTGGAGCTAGTTAAATAATATGCTGTTCCATTTCAAATTAGTGCAGCTACTCGAGATTTTATTGGTAGTGGGAAGAGAGTTTTCAGGATTTCCGTTTGATTAATTGGTGCTGGAATAACTTGAACAGGCTTCTCTAGAATGGTGAAAAGTTGATGCCTTCGTCAAAGAAAGCCTAGAAGGTTTGACTAGAAGCTGTGATTGTCCTAGATCCAATAATTACAAATACTATATAAAAAGTTTGCAAATTCTAGCTGGTATTGTTGTAGCATTAGAATGCATGCGACATAAACGATGTAATCCACTACATATTACATAGTTTGAATTAATTTGCTAAGAATATTACAAAACACATACATTACTTTAATCAAACTCCAATACATAACAATAAATGAAAAAGCTTGGTCTTCTGTTTTTTCATACTCCTTATTCCTTCTTGCTACCGTCCATTCTATTTTTTTCAAAACTTGGTCTTCTGTTAACTTGGCATGCTTCAAAGCTTTTTTCTTAAGCTGCTGCAAAACCTGTAGCATAAGAAAGTAAATATTAACCATAAAGTATTAATATGAACTTATTAATTAATTAGAATGATCATAAACGTGACCATGCTGCATGCAACTAATTAATGGAAAATTATCTAATAATTAATGAAAAGTCCAGTTAAATCAAGAATTGCATTGAATTTAGATTGAAGACTACAAGAGTACTACCATACGCAGTAAGAGATGGGGAGAACCTAGCTAACATAAACGCCATTACAATACATCTGGGCTCATGTTCAACAAATGACTAAGGTAAGATGGCACAAATCTGAACAACGAAATAAAGCCAAGAAAGATCAACAAAGAAAGAGGAAAAATAAGAATCTCTACGTACCATCAAAGATCAACAAATATTTTAGCATGAATGAGAGGGAGACTCATATCAACCTTGGTTGAAGATGAAGTTACATAATCCATTTAAAACAATATTAAAAACTGAGTTAGATGTATAATAAATTGTCATAAGACATAAAAAAGAAAAAAGATCATGCAAAAAAGACCCAACATGTTAGATCTGTTAGATCTGTGCTTATGTTCAACAAATGACTAAGGTAAAGCCAAGAAAGTTAACAAATAGAAGTTTGCAAAGCAAAAGATAGAGGGAAAAATAAGAATCTCTACGTACCATCAAAGATCAACAAATATTTCATCATGAATCGGAAGGGAGACTCGTATCAGCCTCGTATCAACCTTGGTTGAAGATGAAGCAACATAATCATCTAAAAAATTATAAAAAATTGAGTTAAATATATAATAAATTGAGTTAGATAGATATTTAAAAAAATATTTCAAGTTTCAAACTTACCTTCAAGATCCATCGACTTTACATATTATTCCAACTCTTGGATATCGACAAGTTTGGTCTTTAACCAATTTTGGGTGCAAATGAAAGTTTCACCAGTCTCTGGAGACAATGAACTCCTAAAAGGATTCAAGATGGGTCCTCCAGTACTGAATGCGGATTCCGAGGCAACAATGGAAATAGGGGTGGCTAACACATCACGTGTTACCACAGCAAGGACAAGATAATTGGTGGCACTAACTCTCCACCAATCCAAAATATCAAAACTGGCTGATTTTTGTGCACACGCCTCCGACAAATACCTATCTAGTTCTAATCTAAACTCCATAAACCCTTGCTCCTAAAGATATTTCTCTAACTTGATTTCAAATTTAGTTGAGGTAGTGCTTAGCCTTCATTAAGCCACATTAGAAACTCCCCACACTAGCCACACAAAATTTATTAAACTGATCAATCAAGCGGCATAACAACAATTTAACCTTGGCCTCTATCCTATCCGCCAACTCATCCCCTTTGCACGATTTCAACCAAAACCTCATTGACACCATTTTGTATCGTGGATCAAGTACAAAAGCAACATATATCATCAAGTTGAACCTATCTATGCTATCCAATACTTACTTTTCATATTTATGCCCATAATCATAATGATAATATCATGATTTTTGCAGATATCATTTAATGCTTCAATTGTGCAGAGTTCTTAAAAATATATATTAACATCATAAAATATTTTTAGCAACTCTACAAAAATCTGTATTCTTTTTCCAATCATCACTAATGGGATTCACGAGTTCATTATCCACATACATATAATAGTGTTCAAAAGGTTTGTTTGTGTTTTTCAGCGGTACTCAATATCAAATATGTGAAGTTCTAATAAGAACATCCAAGCAAATCATCCTCCCACGAATATTTTCCTTTACCGCACAAGCCTTGACGGCGAAGACTTCACATATCTGACGGCATCTCTAATCCTTGATACAAACTCATAAACATCTCTCAAACTATCCACAACAATCAAATTCAATATATGGGCAGCACATCGCATGTGAAAAAACTCACCACCCAATATGGTACAATCATTATCCTTTATCCTTCTCCTCATGTAATCAACAATAACATTATTAAAAGAGGCATTATCAATTATAATGATCAAAATCTTATTGATTTCTCAATCATGCAATCCCAAGTCTAGCACTCTCCCAATAGTTTCGCCCCTATGGTAGGAAATTTGACAAAATTTTATTATTTTTTTATGCAATCTCCAGTTGCAATCAATAAAATGTTTAGTAATACACATGTAGTTCATATCTTGCACTGATGTCCAGGTATCGGTGGTTAGACAGATTCTTTGACCATGCAACAATTTCTTTAGCTGTATCTTCTCTTCGTTATACAACTTAATACAATCTTTTTAAAGTGATTCGGGATGGCAAAGTAAATCAAGACTCTAAATCAACCACAAACTCAACAAACCCTTCGTGCTCCACTAGCCTAAAAGACAATTCACACCTAATAAAAAACTTAGCGGTTGACGCCCTAAATTTTTCAAATCATATTTCACTAAACCTTGTGGTCTTCCCTCCACATCCCTCTTAACACTAGAGGATTGATTTTTTTTAACTCCTTTAACTCGGAGATAGGAAGTTTCATATGCATTCTATAGGTGGTGTATCATAGATAAAGTGTCATTCTTGTAGTGGCAACTGTAGAGTTTAGCGCAATAGTTGCACTGAGCTTTTGGATTATCGTGGTCAATAAATTACACTTTAGTAAAGTGTTCCCGAACCACTGATTGGTTATTACTTGTTTTTTCTTTTTTGGATTTCTTAGATAAATGTGGGATGGAATGGATAGGGTGTTGTGTGTATATGTGGATGAATGAGTTGGAAGACTCCCATGCTCCTCCACATCTACTGGAATAAAAGAGGAGTAACTACCAACCATTTGAGTTGTACCTACATTACAACTCACATAATCTTCTTTTATCTGTTATTGAATAATAATAACAACCACCAAACATAATATAAATACATAATCAAACACAGATAATCAAACATAACAAAATAAATAATCAAACACTGAGATTTTAGTTTTGTTTTCAGGTTCTAAAAGTTGACTAATCTCATTCTAATGTTTCTTGCCAAATAGGAAAGGAAATAAAATAATAAACTTACGGGGAGAAAGTAGAACAATGTGTTAAAAGGAGGGATATTTTTGTAAAACATCTTATAAAAGTAATAGCATTTTACGAGAATGCCCTCATTTTATAACATTATTGTGTAATATGTTGTGCAATGTGTTGTGTGTGTATCATTACTCTTAATCTGTAATCATAAAAACCCAGAAATTAAGATTAAAAAAATAAAACTATGATTAATCGTGGAGGAAAAAAAATCGAAAAAAAAAACAAAAAAAAAAGGCAAAGGATGGCGCTACGAAAATTCTAATAAAAGTATAAATATATAGAAATCATCACTAGATGAGCAATAGCAAACACACAGATGATTGTGTCTTTACCCATTGATTAACTTTTAATGATATAACAAGGCATAAAAGTCTCAACATAAATGACTAAGATTATGTCGTTGTACATTTCAAATATCAGATCTAAGACGAATTGCACATCTCGCGACTGATTAGCATGGAGTTTCTCGTGGCTGTTAGAAGGACGAAGCAACGGAGCAACAGAGATGACAACACGAGGCAACGAAGTTTTGATCGGCAGAAAAGGCTAAGGTTTCAATGTGTGAGACTTGAGAGAGAGAGAGAGAGCCATGAGAAACCTTGGGGGTTGGTGGTTGTTATTACTCAATAACAGATGGAAAAAGATTCTATAAGTTGTAATGTCGGTACAATCCAGGGGGTTGGTGGTTACTCTTCTTCTATTCCAATGGATGTGGAGGAGCATGGGAGTCTTCCAACTCCTTCATCCATATATACACAACACCTTACCCATTTCATCTCACATTTACCCAAGAAATTCAAAAAAAAAAAATAACACGTAGTAACCAAACAGTGATTCAGGAACATTTTACTAAATGCAACCTATTGACCACGATAACCCAAAAGCTTAGTGCAACTATTGCGCTAAACTATACAGTTGTCACTGCAAGAATGACACTTCATCTATGATACACCACCTCTAAAATGCATGTGAAACTTCCCTCTCTTCGAGTTAAAGGAGTTGGAAAAAGTCAATCCTCTAAAGGGATACTGAGGGAAGACAACAAGGTCTAGTGAAGTATGATGCAAAAAAACTTAGGGTGTCAACCGCTAAGTTTTTTATTAGATGTGAATTGCCTTTTAGGCTAGTGGAGCACGAAGGGTTTGTTGAGTCAATGGCTGATATAGAGTCTCGATTTAATTTGTCATCCTGAATCATATTAAAAAGAGATTGCATTAAGCTGTATAACGAAGAGAATATACAGCTAAAAAAATTGTTGAATGGTCAAAGAATATGTCTAACCACCAATACCTGGACATCGGTGCAAAATATGAACTACATGTGCATTACTGCACATTTTATTGATTGCAACTGGAGATTTCATAAAAAAATAATAAAACTTTGCCAAATTTCCAACCATAGGGGCGAAACTATTGGGAGGGTGTTAGACTTGGAGTTGCATGATTGGGAGATTAATAAGATTTTGATGTTACTGTTGATTACATGTAGAGGAGGATAAAGGATAGTGATTCCATATTGGGTGGTGAGTTTCTTCGCATGCGGCGTGCTGCCCATAAATTGAATTTGATTGTTATGGACGATTTGAAAGATGTTTATGAGCTTGAAACAAGGATTAGAGATGCCGTCAGATATGTGAAGTCTTCGCCATCAAGATTTGCTAAGTTCAAAGCTTGTACGGTAAATGAAAATATTAGTAGGAAGATGACTTGCTTGGATGTTTCTACTAGATGGAACTCCACATATTTGATGTTGAGTACCGTTGAAAAGCACAAACAAGCCTTTGAACACTATTATATGTATGTTGATAATGAATTTGTGAACCCCACTAGTAATGATTGGAAAAAAGCACAGATTTTTGTAAAGTTGCTGAAAATATTTTATGGTGTATTACATTGAACATTTATGGTTCTTTGTATGTGACGATTAATGTATATTTCTATAAACTCTGCACAATTGAAGATACATTAAATGATATCTGCAAGAGTCATGATATTATCATTAGGACCATGGGCGTAAATATAAAAAGTATGTATGAATATTGGTGTAACACAGATAGGTTCAACTTGATTATATATGTTGCTTTTGTGCTTGATCCACGATACAAAATGGTGTCAATGAGGTTTTGGTTGTAATATTGCAAAAGGGAATGAGTTGGCGGATATGATAAAGGCCAAGGTTTTAAACTCTTGTTAAGCCGCTTGATTGAGCAGCAGTATAACAAATTTCATGTGGCTAGTGGGGGAGTTCTAATGTGGATCAAGGGAGGGGACCAAGCACTACTTCTACTTCTACTAATTAATTAGACAATTCATCATTTTATGTGGTTAAGGGAATTAATTAGTTGCATGCAACATGGTTATGTTTCTGATCATTACAATTAATTAATAAGTTCATAGTAATACTTTATTGTTAAGATTTGCTTTCTTATGCTACAGGTTTTGAAGCAACTTAAGAAAAAAACTTTGAAGTATGCAGAGTTAACAGACGACCAAGTTTTAAAAAAATAGAATGGATGGCAGTAAGAAGGAACAAGAAATATGAAAATACATAGGACCAAGGCTTTGTAGTTTATTGTTGTGTATTGAAGTTTGATTAAAGCAATGTATGTGTTTTGTAGTATTCTTAACAAATTAATTCAATCAATGTAATATGTAGTGGATTGCATCGTATATGTCGCATGCATTCTAATCCTACAACAATTTCTTATAGACAATGTAGGCTTTTATGTAAGAAAAGAAGAAAAAAATGGAAAAAAACAAAAAAAGGTTAATCCAAAACCCGGAATCTAGGTTTTAAAAAATTCGGATTCATCCAAGTTCCAGCCCAGATCTGATCCGGGCTAACCAGATTCGGTTCCGGCCTGGGAACCCGGATTAACAGTCCGTCTTAGGAACCCAATCACTAATATATCTCATAGAAATTAAATATATTAAATATCCTTATTATTTTATGAATTTATTTCTCATTTTCAAATATTTTTTTCATCAATCCCTTGTATGGTAAATGAAATTAGAAATCAAAATGAACTCGGAACGAATTAAAAGAAACAAATTTATTTGGTTCTCTCGCAAATCATTCAAGAAATCTCCAGAATCGACCTTCCAAATTGGTTACAAAGAAAACCCCGTTTCAGATTCTTTGGATTTCTAGGAGGAAATGAAAATCCAAGGTATATTTCTCATAAAAACAAGTAGATCAGAAAAGCAAACAAACAGACGGGGGAGCTAATTACAACTCACAAACAAATTGGACGTACCTATGGGCTGTTGCATTGAAACAGCAGCTCTGGAGGCATTTCTTGTTCATGTTCTTGAGAGTTATGGCCAGAAACGCCTCCAAAGCTCGACAACAGCAACGAAAGAAACGCTTGGAGACCAATGTTGCACGTCTGCGTTCACCACCTCATCGAAACCAAAGACCATAATCTCTCTCTCTCTCTCTCTCTCTCTCTCTCTCTCTCTCTCTCTCTCTCTCTCTCTCAGATGTTGTGTTTCTTTCTCTCTTCAGGGATGAGGTTTTTTTTCAATTTCGTAGGAATATTTATAAGAAAGATAGGAGAACAATGCGAGCTCTAACGGTGAATTCTTTATGGAAATCTGATCGCGGATGGATATCAATTCCCAAATGGCCATGTAGCCTTCCCTGTTTTTAAGTTTTGAATTTTCTAGCCGTTAGCTTTAAGAGAAACATGAAATACAACGGCTACTTCTCACCTTTGAATTTTAGTGATTTTCTAGCCGTCAACATTTTTTTTGTTTTCTTGATTGACACCGGATGTCCAGGGACAGCCTTGATAAGTGTAATTTTACATGATTTTTATGAGCATTGCTATGCATAAGCCTACACACCACACCAATGTGTTTTTTATTTTTTATTTTATTTTTTTTCAATTTTTTTTTTATTTTACTCTTCTTGAAACATTTATATTTTTTTATTCATTATCCATATAATACACATTTAATAAGAGAAACAAATAAAAAAATAAAAAAAATTATGGTGTGTGGTGTGTCGGCTGATGCAAAGATTAATTCTTTTTCTTTATTTGCTTGTGTTTGAAGGAGTGAGAAGATTTTGTGCAAAAGAATGGCATTTTGGTACATTCAAGAAAGGAAACAAGTGCAGTTTGACGTTCAATCCCTCCAGTTTAACTTCCATGGCCATGAAACTACTAGATATGGGAGCTTTAATTGGTTGTGCAGGCCTTGCACTTAATGCAGGTAGATAAAGATTTTGGAGCTATTAGATAATGGAGTCGGCTTAGTCGGTAATATTTTGTTGGTCTCAAAGGTCAGGAAAGGTCAAAGGGATTTAACGTAATCCCGAATTGGAAGCGTCTTTGCATAGTTTTGAATATTCTCACCACATCTTTCGTGTTAGAGATCAAATTGAGCTGATTCAAAAAGTGTTGGAAAGCTAACTTAACAGGTTACAATGTTCCTGAAATAAAGTTGGTGTAATTCCCACACTTTCCAAGCGAAAAACAGCCCACAATCTAAACCCAAAAATCTGCAAAATTGACAGCTCGGATTGGAGATTGATTTTCTTTCCTTATGAGGATGGCTTCAACGAAAAAGAAGAGCATCAAGAGTCTATGACTTGGCTTTGGAGGGGATCAGCCGACATCAAGGAAGAGCCGGGTTTTTGAATTTTTTTTCTTTATTCTGAATCTCTTTCAATTGCTGGATGTTAAACTCCTTAATTATGTTAAGTTTTATTATGAACTAAATTATATTTTCTAGGGCTACGATATAGCCTAACTATGATTATGTGAATCTTTCTTTAATTGAATTAATTTAGTATTTGTTTCATATTGTTGAGTAGTTCGACTTAATGCTTGTGAATGATTGATCACTCTTTACATAATTTGGGATTCAATTTGAGACTGAGAAGTGATAATTTTTTCAGCCTATGTTTGAGATACCATAAGGAATCCGTAGGATAGAGATATCTATGGACTTGTGTAAACTTTATGGGGGTTTCTTTGTTCTTAGTGAATTTTGACAGGTTTATAATTTTCACAAAGATGTAGAAAATTTTCTTGTTAGGATATTTTGTTAATTGCTTGAGAAAGATTAATGAATAAATTAGAGAGACTTGATTATCAACAATAAGAAATAATTATGGTGAATCAAAACCACCCTAGAATCTTATTTTCTTGATCTCAATTTGCTTATTTAAATTTGGTTCTTTTAAATTTTCTAGTTCAGCAATTCATTCATATTCAAATTATCAAACAGATCATAATTTAATAACTTTGGTACTTATTAGTAATTTTTCAATCCTCGTGGGACGATACTCTTACTCATTCACTTATTACTTGTTACGATATATGCATTTGCGATTTCAACCAACAAACGTCCTGACTAATTCTGGGGGTACATAAGCCCTCGGCAAAGAGTTCCTCCCAAATGCACCTTGAGTAATTCAAGGAAAAAAATCCTCCAATCCAATGGCCCCTAGAGATTATTTGCAAGGAGATTTAAACCTTAGACTTGAGGGAGTATACCTCCTAGCCCAAAGCCTTTACCAGTTGAGCCAAGTCCTAGGGGTTAATTTTCTAGCCGTTAACTGTTAGTAATTTCCCTTAAAAAAAAAAAAAATCAGTTAGTAATTTCGTGTACATTGCTTTGTGCTTGCTTATACAAAGAAGATAATGATTTAAGAGCATGCAAATTGCTCTGGATTTGATTAAAAAAAAAAACCTGTCACATAAATAAAATCAACACGTTATTGTAGCTAGAACTCTGATTTTGTTTCGGTGTCTTGTGATTTTTCATCTTCTTACTTGTCACAGCATTCGAAACATGCACTTTTGGAAAGCTACTACAAACACAATTTAATTGCTCCAGGCCCTAATATTAAAATTCAAGTGGCTATTTTCATCAACAGTTTTGAGTAATGCAGCAAAGATAACCTGTAATTATTCCTTAAACAGAAAGGGTTCAGTAAGATTCATCTTGGACCCACATCCACATTATCAAATTGCAATTGAGTGCCTTAATGCACCTACTCTGTTGTCCCCACAGGTTCCGACATTTCATTTTCTTTAAACTTTTCCAAAGCCAAAATTCTTCTATCAAGTGAGTTAGAGATTCCTTTGACCTGGAGAGAAAGAGAGAGAGAGAGAGAGAGAGAGAGTACTAATTACAAACCAAATTCAACCGTAAATTGCCTAAACAACTGTCATATGGTTAATCCCTGACCATGCCAGGAATCTTAACAACTATAATGGTAATGACCATGTCCTTCTTAAAACAACTATAATGGTCATGTCAATAAAAAAAAGGCATCAACCAAATGCAAAATGAACAAATAACTTTTTCTTTATCAAGGAGAAACCATTATTTTTAAGTTCAATTACAAATCTACTTGGGATAAAAGGTTCCATCAAAATTTCTGCCAAAGACGACATAATTTTTCAAATATATATTTGCTTTTTCGGTAAATTACTCACATCTTGTGTTTCTAGAACTGTTTTGATCATGGTTCTTCCATGCATGCATGCAAGTGCTTAGTAAGTTCGATTGATTTAACACAGACAAACCTAGAATGGAGGATCATGGGTTGGAACAAGTGTATTCCTGACCGTGCTAAGCTTAACTATAGTGCAATGACATATCTCTTTGGTGACTGGTCCATAAGATCCAAAAACATTATCGAGGGGTGCAGATTCATAATCAACATATGGAGATTATTGAGCATCAAATAACATCCAAAATGCTTCAGAAAAAAAGATTCTTCTAATGTTCTTTTACCCTGATACAGAATTGTGAGTACAAAAAGAGAATGCCTTGGAAGAATGTTACCAAACTATCTTTTTTTTTTTTCTTTTCGATCGAAGCAATGTTACCAAGCCATCTTATTGGGACTAACAAAAGCATCTCTAAATATACAAAGGTGCATGCTCAGATGAGTCACATTCCTCAATAGAGAAGTTGCAAGTTGCATATTTACATTAGCACCAAATCTTGATTTGGAAATGCTTTTCGATGCCTACAGACAGCCTCATATCATGTTTCTGCGTAGTTCACACAGTATGTGATTCGAGAATTAAAGGTCACTGAACTTCACATAATCTACAGATGAATGTAGGTACATAAAACCACGAGATAGAGGGGGAATAAAGGAACGTGGAATTTCGATATCAATCAGGTTCCATTGCATCCCTCACTTTGTTCAGCCCATGGTTTCCTTCACTTTATTAGAAAAGTTATTCTTACTAATAAAGTGATTATGCTTTAATAATATTTTTTCTTCTTCAATAATATGACACATGCATGCATATTCATGTATGATACATATCCAAGATCCATTATACCATGAACAAAGCAATATATACATGATCAATATTTCAGGTTTAAGAGGTGATCATGAAAATAACAATAGAAGCGATATAATGACGATACTGGTGATAATACTGATAATTTCTAATAATATTGCTGCTTCTACTTCCAACAAAAAAGCCAATAGCCTAAAAAGATTTTATGTGGTTATTCCAGCATATATCTAGAGCCACCACAAAAAAGCAATGCAAATACTAATACCTCTTCCTGCCACTAAGAAAAAATAATAAGCATAGTCCAATGTCTACTTCATATCTCTCATGGCCATCATATCAAGAATGCCATTTATGTTGAGATCAAAATCCAACTAATCTATTAGCCATGATTAGTGGTTTTGATCAGTTGAACAACCATCGAGTAGTAAGAGCAGATAAAGGAGTAGAAACAAGCCAATGAGACAAAAACCAAAAAGTTGGACCTCCAAAGGCAAGCCAGGACCTAGTTATGGTCAACTTTGACAAAACATATGAAGCAGCTTTATATATGTAAGAAATGATCAGAAATGGGCAAGGTAACAGCTGAAAATGTTGCTGGAAGCACGGAAGAAAGAACTGATCTTGCAACTAGTAGAAGATACAGTCCTAAAAAGGTTGCATACAAGAAAGAGCATGAGATAAAACCAAACCAAAACAGTCTACATTCAGACACTTAAGATTAGTCACTATGGCTAGACAACAGGAAGGACTAATTGAGCAATTGTGACAACGGAAGCTTCTAAGCAAGATGGCTTGGTTTTGATTGCCCTGATATCCAACCTTCCAAAAAATCAAAACCCATATTATTCATCTAGCTTGGTCTTGTCTTTTCCCTCCAACAAAGAACAACACATCCCAAGCCTAACCGAGTCCAATACGAAAAATTCCACTACCTATAATTTTGAACCCCCAATTCCTCTAAACGAAAGCAACTCACCGCGCAGCTCATTCCTCGTTAACATGAGGACCAAACCAAACAGGAAAAACGTTGTTAACAAGCCATCAGACTCCACAAAATGGTCTGGTGGAGCCAGGACAAACGCATATTTACAACTTCCAAGCATTCTACAAAATTTAAGGAATATCACGTACACACTTCTCCCGTATACCTCCATTTTCATTAAAAAGAAATTTAATAAAAACTAACAAACCCTGCCTGGCAAAAATTCACAAATTAGTTTATCGTTTAACAAATTAATTAGTTACCAAAAGAAGGAAAAAGAACAAGTTACATTTTATTCTTTCGAGTACTTCAATTCCCATCTCGACCAAATTTCTTACTTAAAACATTTTAAAAAAAAGTTGAAAGGACCGAAAGTGTGATGTCGATGTTGGGTGGTAAGATACCTGTTCGGAAATGGCCTCCTGGGCAACCCTGTAATCCCTGTGAAGAATGTAAAGCCCCAGAAACGAAGCCGCTCCAGCCCCCATGAAGAACGACGCCAATCTCAGTCTCAGCACGTAACCCATCTTGCTCCTCTTTCCTCTCCTTACTATTCTTTCTCCAATCTCTATGATTCTTTATAGTCTATTTGTGGCCAAAACGACCGAGCAAGAATCAGATAGAGAGAAAGAGAGAATTTGACTTGGACGCAGTAATGTTTCTTTGCCACAATGTTAGAAATATATTTGAGGGTTTGCAATCCAACAAAAAAAGTTTTGTAAATATAAAATTTATTTTTTAATGGATTTTACTTTAAGTCAGTTACTATTCATCTCCACACGTGATAATTTTTTTTTTTTTAAGATGTGAAGTGTGAGATAGTAAATAGTAAGTGATGAAAAGATAAATTCTTAAAATAATGAGTTCCACTTTGGGCAGGCTCATCTTATAGATGGAGTTTTATGAAACTGCCACTTCAACATTTCACAAAAATAAAGTTTACACCTGCTCACACCATAATAAGGGCATTTTGGGCAGATTTATATAATCCCATGTATAGGAAACACCCCCCCCCCCCCCCTTCCATTCCTTCGACGGAAAACGATAGGACCGAAGCACCCCTTTTGGTCCATAAAACTATCAATATCGAACAAAGTTCTCAAGAGGCACATTCTTAAATACAAAGAAAATCATTGGAGTTTTTCAAACTGAACATAGAATCTGTCCTCAGTCCTCTTGCAGCTTCTTGAAACCAAAACAAATAGTTTTAAAGCAAATAAAGCTCTATAAACTAAAAAAATAAACTCTGTCCTCTATTCTTTTGGAGCTTCTTGCAGTCAAAATGGGTAGTAGTTGGGGGCTGTATATAATTTCAAGGGGGATCTTGGGATTATTGTAGTTATGGTAATTATTTTTGTAATAATAGGAAGGGGTTGGCAGTAATCGAAGGAGAGAGAGAGAGAGAGAGAGAGGAGCTCGACCGAAACCCTTCGAGATTCATCAGGCCACAAGTTTTGATTTTAAGGAAAATAGATTTCAATATATGCATCTCTGTTGCTGCTGTGATTTTCGTGAGTCCTGGAATCCATCATCGTCGTATACCACCACCGCAAGTGGCCTTCATCGACGCAGGTAAGTCTTTCCCTCGATCTCTCTCACTCTCTGATCTCACTCCGCCGATGACAAACCGACGACAAGGCTCCAGCAAAACTTCGATTATCCTCCATCGCCAGAGAGAGAGAGAGAGAGAGAGAGAGAGAGAGAGAGAGAGAGAGAAGCTCGACCGAAACCCTTCGAGATTCATCAAGCCACAAGTTTTGATTTTAAGGAAAATAGATTTCAATATATGCATCTCTGTTGCTGCTGTGATTTTCGTGAGTCCTGGAATCCATCATCGTCGTATACCACCACCGCAAGTGGCCTTCATCGACGCAGGTAAGTCTTTCCCTCGATCTCTCTCACTCTCTGATCTCACTCCGCCGATGACAAACCGACGACAAGGCTCCAGCAAAACTTCGATTATCCTCCATCGCCAGAGAGAGAGAGAGAGAGAGAGAGAGAGAGAGAGAGAGAGAGAGAAGCTCGACCGAAACCCTTCGAGATTCATCAAGCCACAAGTTTTGATTTTAAGGAAAATAGATTTCAATATATGCATCTCTGTTGCTGCTGTGATTTTCGTGAGTCCTGGAATCCATCATCGTCGTATACCACCACCGCAAGTGGCCTTCATCGACGCAGGTAAGTCTTTCCCTCGATCTCTCTCACTCTCTGATCTCACTCCGCCGATGACAAACCGACGACAAGGCTCCAGCAAAACTTCGATTATCCTCCATCGCCAAAGAGAGAGAGAGAGAGGGTTTCGTTGGCTTGGGTTCCTCTGTCACGTAGCCCCTTTGTGGACTCTACGTGGCACTCTTCTATTGAAGTCTGTTATTTGAGACTTATTGGATAGTCCTGCGTAAAAAGTTATTCTCAAAAATAATATCAACCGTTACTATTTTGGGATAGCACGAGAGAAAATAGAAAGTAGCAGATGTTGAAGAGTGAATGGTGGACCTTCCATTCATACTAGCACTAATGATCACAACTGAAAAGATTCAGAAGTTACCCTGACCCATTATTCGTTTCTAAGGACATGTTAAATCTTAATTGTGGCAGTTAGGTGAACTGGGGATGTTATGTAATGCACGTGTGTACACAACAGTACTATACCATTTTACGCGCAATAAAAAATGATAAACTTTTGATGGTGTTGGTTTTTCTTTTTTTGGTTTTATAAGATGGTGGTGCAAATTGTTTATCAACTACTGTTTGATGCATTGATTGTGTAAGTTAAAATATAACGTCTTCAGTGCTGCACATTGGTTCCCACGTATTAGACCATGTATTTTCATTTAAAAGAAATGTCTCACGATTTCATAAAAATAAAGTCATAAATTAATATGGTTTGATATATTACCGCTAGATTATAAAATTCATTTTAAAATAAATTTGGCATATTACATTAAGACATGTCAATTTGTAAAATTATGTTATTACGTTATAGATTTAGTATTTCCCTTCATTTAATTGCATAGTCGAGGGAAATTGTTGGGATGGCGGGGGGGAGTATTTGATCGTAGTAGTCAATATGCTTGTAATTTTGGAGTATAATTTGTAATCATTTTCTAACCCCACGTAGTTTTTACAATCAAGTAAGAGAGCATATGGACTGTATTGTATATTTTGTTAGGGTTCATTTTCTATGAGTAGTATTCAATGCAATGAGATTCACATATTGTGTATATCTCTCCAAATTATAAAAATGGAAATATTAAAACAAACAAACAAACAAATGCACTATTCGTAAAATCTCAATATGTAATAGCAGGACCCATAAAAAAAATTATAAGAAATCTCAATAGGTAATTTTTTATGGTCATAAAATTGTTGCAGAGAAAATGTCACCATAAGTTCATCAAAATGTGCGTCTAACAAGGTCAATTTTCTCTAAATGACCTTCTATACAACTTATATACGCGTGGCACTTCCAATTGATGTTTTTGTTTCCATGTGTTTTTGTCTTAATAGCTTCCACTTTTCCTGAAGTTGAACAGGGAACAAAAAAAAAAAACCTTTTACATGTACATTTAATTGTTGATAAGTAATATTCCTCTATTTTGTGGGAGCAACATACAATTTTAGAAGAGTATGATAGCTGCTAAACAACTGCAAAACCAAATATGAAGGTATATCATGAATTATATTGTCATCTTCTCATTTTAGAGTTGTATCCTATTCAGAAAATCTTCATATTTTTGGCATGGTGTAACAATGTTACTAACATCCAAAACAACTCCAATAAGAAAAGCAAAATGCTGAATGTAACCGGCTTAGGGAACCGGTGCATAACCGTGTCCTATGTGGTGGCCGTTTCATTAGAACCTATGCAACGACACGTTTCAGTTTAGAAAGACACAACACATTTCTAAATAAAAGCAATTAACTACCATAATTTGTAAAGTTTGGGAGAATTTGGGATGAGAGATATAAGGGTTTAGAAGGGAAATGGAGGAAGGGGAGCCTTTTTATTTCAGTCGGTGGCGAAAGAGACTGCAAAAACCATGAAAAGTAACATGGGTCGTCGTTAGATCATTTTCGTGAATCGCCATGCTATTTTCATGGGTCATCGTGCTATTTTCTTTAAAGAAACTGTAGAAACCAGCAACTAAGCCCAAAACCGCTCTCACTCCAACATTCCTCTGCTAGTAGAAGAAAAGAAAAGGGAAAAAGCAAAAGAGAAACGAGAGCACAGAAAAATCCAAAAACACAGTTGACGAGAGGTGCCGCCGATGTCTCTCTCTCTATGTCTTGTGAATGCCGAACGCAGTTCCTCCGTACCAGACCCAGATGCAAACACAAACACAGTTCTTCAATCTGAAATATGAATTTCCCTCCCTCCCCGTTTCGGTTGTGGGCGACAGTTGCATGTAGCACTATTGATAAGAAAAATTGGTCCATCTTTTCTAGTAGCCAGCCAACTCATGCAATGAAGGTAGAAATCAGTTTGGGAAAGACCAATCATGGGGGATCAAATGGTCACATGCTAGAGAATCTAACCTAGGAATGAGGTTTCTCTCAATTGAAAGGGACACCAAATCTCACACAGTAAAGGCAAAAGCTGGTCCGTGTTCAACTTTAGAATCCATTCTCTTGGAAGGGGAAAAAAAGTTCTAATGCAGTCCTTTGGTTGGATGCCCATTAGTGCTTTTATGGATTAATGCTTTGGAAGATATCTCGGTAAGAAACAGGATTTAAGTTGGCTACTTCACAAATTGCTTAATACCAAAACGCCTCCAGGAACAAAGATGGCTTGGGCAGCCAAAACACAGCATAACTCCAAAGCATCTGATCCAGGACTAGGTCTATTTCCATCTGGTAGAAGCCTCAAAACTAACTTTTCCCGGCTCCATGGCAATGGCATATTGTTATCCCAGTGATCCCAGTGATCCCAGTTATCATGCACTGGGATACACAGCGCAGTGAAAGCAGACAAGACTTGGCTGCGATGACTGTCCACAAATCGCTGCCACTGTGAGAAGTGAAAACACACTTTTCATCTGTGAAACTAATTTTATTGTGAGACTATTGACACTGAAAATCTTGAACCGGTTAGGCCTATGCTGAAAGGTGAGCTAAAGCATAATTTGTTTTGGCAACTGCATTCTTCAAAGTGCAGGGAAGCTGAGCATTGAGTATAAACTATGTGATGCACAGATGCAATTGTGTGCATGAATATCATTGCCAAAGGCAGAGAGTTGAGTTTTGGGTAAGATACACTCACAAAGTATATTGTAATTCCGACAAAGCAAAGAAACGAAAAATGAAATCAAAGCAAACCAAAGAAACAATAACAATTCCAATCAGAGACTTCTATAAGATAACCTCACTGAAAATTCAATCAGCAAGAATATTCTCTTGCAAACATCTCGATCTTCAGACTTGTGCATATTACTGGTCATGATATTATCCACATGATTCCACGTCTCCTGTTAACAACGAAAGATATTTGATAATTTTTTTGTCAAGCACAAAAGCTACATGATCAATTACTACAGCAAGAGCAATTTATGAGTACAAGCAAAACAAGGCAAAACATGGTGCAGTTACTCAAATCTGCCTTTCACAAAATAATAAATTGCATTACACAGATTGGTTTTCATTTAGGCTTCTCAAAGCATCCAGCCAATTATCGATATAGCACACGTAATCAGCAATAAAATACTTGAATAAACCCAGAACAGTTGCAAAATTAAAACCAGAAATCGCCTAAGGCAAGTAATATTACATTTGCTGCACCCACTCCATGCCATACAGTGTGTCTGCATCATAATTAGAAATGCGAATAGCGCTTGTCTCTTATTGTACAATCTCATAACAGGAAAGCACATTTTCAACGTATATAACTGGACAGGCACCAAAATTAATGTAGAAATGTCAATAGTATATAGATTAAATTAGGAAAGACCACAAATGCCTGTGCATACTTAAAAGTTGGGTTGGGGGATCTGTAAAACCTTGCACACAAATAAATGCATATATTCTACTATTCCCTACAAAATGACGAAGAGTGAAATTTGAGCCAGTTAACTAAAAATATCAATGGAATCATATACATGCCAAATATTGGCAGAAGAAAATCTTTTCGGATGCCACCAGCAAGGCATATGGACCTCAAAGACACCAACCCCATAACTGTTCATTATTCAACATGTTAATGATATGCTGCACCTTTTTATTTATTGATGGCAAGTATCCCAGCGACCATGCAAACGCAACATGTCTTTAACCCAATCAAACCCCGGACTCATGTAACACATCCTTATAACACGAATCAGGTAAATCATCGGCTATTCACCAATAAAATATGACCCCTATAACTTGTTAGCACCCAAGGGTTCGAACCTTTGACCTAGAGGGAGTACACCACCAAGACAAGGCCCATACTTGTTGAGCCAACCCCCAGGGGGGTTTTTTATTTTCAACCCTTGCATGCCAAAAAAAGGGTAGTAAAATAATTGATAGTCTAATAATTTCAGTGATTACTCAAGAAATGAGGTCTTCCATTCTCGTAACCTCCAAGGAGTCCAAAGATGTAACCACAATATTCCTCCACCACAAGTGAGGATTCATTAATAAAATTATGGNAACAGACCTCTAGAAAGACCAAAACCAACACCATTTGATTGTTGATTCTGTGTCAAAGAGAGCTGTGATGGCTCATCAATTGAATTTGGAGAGATGCTTGCATACTCTTTGAAAGCTGTCTTGTCAGTTTTTAAATTTTTGGACTCGAGGGATGGAACCTTTCTCAGTCGGTGAGGTTGTGCCACTGGAGTGACAGCCATTGAAGGCAAAATTGAGGAGTACGGAGACGACGCTGCAGCTGCTGCAGCAACCTTGGCAACAGCTGCTTCAGCTGCTATCATTTCTTGTGCTCCTTCTCGAAGCTGAATGTAGTCGCCTTCAATCACAAATAGCTGATATTGCATTTCAAGGTTCTCAGATCACATTACACACCTATATATCAACCAAAGGAAGATGATATATACATGTATTTGTGCATTGTGAAATTCCAATAAACTTACCTCGGGGTGACCAAACACAAAGTCATCAAGCTTTCCATATTTTTTCTTGTAATCATGCCAGTGTAAAGGTGCAAGCATCTTGCCCAGCCTGTTTGGTAGCTGTAAACAAGACAAACGCCAAATGTCATCAACTCAACCAATTTTAATAAACGAAAAAACAGCACACTTGCTATAATGGCCGAAGATTTTATAGGTAACTGCACTAACCGTCGAACTGATTCGAACTTGACCACCAGCAGGAATTGTACGAACTATGCAAGCCAACAGTGATCTTTCATCAAGAAGAGCAAGCTCAGAAGCCTTTCCAGCTGTCAGTATATTTGACTTCCCAGTTGAGACAAATGATTCGGGTAAAGCTGCACTGGCATTGTTTACTGTGGTTTCACTGAGATTAACAGAATGGATTGAATTATCAGATGCTGATGGGTTGTCAACAGAACTTGGTCCTTCTGCTGTTGATTGGCCTTCTAGTCCATGATTAGAAGAAGTCAGTACATTCTGCTCCTGTGCAGTTCAAGTGCAAGAGAAGCTTAATCACTGCCCTACTTACCTGCTGCTCTAAAGAGTAACCAGGCTGACTGCATAACTATGTAAGTGCTGGGACTAAATTACGACAAACCTTGTTTTCACTGTTTTGGTCTAGAGTATCCAATCTTACGGCATCATGGGAATGGGAAGAAATTTGATGCAGGCTCTGCTCAGGTTTGGGAGCAGCAACATAACCTCCATCACTTGACTCAAGAGCCTGAAAAAAAAAAGCTTTGGTGAGTCCATTCAATACTGAATACAAAACCAAATGATTATCAGAAAGGAAACAACTTCATTCACAAACCTGTGCTTCCCCAGAAGATGACAAGACTCCAGAATCAGGCTTTGGCCCATGGATGATTTGAACATCCAGATAGTCTTGACGAAGAGCTTGTCCATTAGCAGGCATTTCATAGGAGTAGTTTGCATCTGATCTCACAATACTTTGGTCAGTTTGGGATGGTGGAGGTTCATTATGTGTAGCTATCTGCGAACCCTCTGATACAACCTAAAAAAAAAAGGAACAAAGTTCATATAACATTGACAGGACCTGTTGGTTCATATAACATTGACACCCAACAATAACAGATGTCATGTTTTGATTTGTCAGGACCTGTTGGTTCTGCCATTGTTGCAGGGAACCCATTGCTGGTATTGAGTGGAACTGTCCAACATGAGATGAAGGAACATGCGATGGCAAAGAATGGGGAACCCCCTGTTGATGCATGACATATGACGGATGCAAAGCAGTCACTTGACCAGGTTGAAGGTAGGTAGGCATTCCAAGCAGACTTGAAGGTGCAAGTGGAACACTGGAAATGTGATCCGTCTAAAAATGAACACGCGAATATCAAATGCTATGTACACATCTTTAAAATTGCTTGTCTCACTTCTTATCTAATAATAAAATATCATTCCAGAATGGAGATCCCACAATAGTTTTCCATTGACCAAGACTAATAAAATAAATGCACATGCTCATGCATGAGTTCACCAGAGAGGCGTACAGTCTGCCAAAATCAACACAGGTTAGGTGCTATTGGTGGAAAATGGCAAGCATACTTCCTCCATATGGAAGTGCTGCGAGCACATGGAGATGTGGGAAGAGAAAACCACAAAATACTTCTTTATTTGTTGTACCACTATCACTTTGGACGAAAGTTCCATCATCAACAAGAGCATACCATTATTATGCTCACAGGAAAAAAAAGTGCCTCTTCAAAATTTCAGCAAACAAGCCCATTTTACTATTCTGGTCATTCTCTTATTTTACCACCTGTCAAACACATAAAAGCTACTCTATTTTGAAGAACGTAGTATTTCTACCAAAAAGTCGGGCAAAATAAAGAGATGGAACCAATTGCAAGCAGTAACTTATGTCTAAAATCATGTAAGCATGGACGAATATAGGGGGGCAAAGATTTTGAATAACAAAACAATTACAGATGTATTTATATTTGAACCTGGTCAGGGAAAAAAGAGAACGTTCAAAACCCCCAAAGCGTTAGTATGGGTAAAACCAGAAAATGCATCAAACAATGCTGTTCCCTTCTTGATTTTCTTCCATTAATATTTGGGTAGAAAATCTCAAAGCTATACACAATTAATATAAGGCAGTGCCACTTTGGAAGTCAACTGTTGATGCCAACTGACAACTGGAACACATTGATGATATTAATTGTTTCCAACCATTTCTAAGAAAAAATTACTTTGCATTCTTCCAAGTAGAGCCTCAGGATTTGACACATTATTAATAGAATTTTCAAAATAATTCATCCCAGATCCAGCATAGATGAGAACAAAATATCACAAAACCCAGGAAGGAGCTTCTTGTGTAAAAGCTTTATTGAACAATAACACGTTGTAAATCCTCTCCACTTAACCAGGTGAGGCTTAGACTCATCGCCAATTTCTCCCCACAAGGACCTTGAAGTTTCTGTAAATGTTGGGTTGCTCCCGCAGGCATAGAGAATAAAGGCAAGTAATATGAAGGAAGGCTGGTGAGAGTACTCTTCATCTGTGCAACACTCACTTTGGACAAGTCAAGCGGCTTCCATCCTGCAAGACGTCATTCCACTTTTCAATAAC
>QEOT01001642.1:5372-20539 GCA_003123785.1 Pterocarya stenoptera | reverse complement strand
CACCACTGTCCCACCCTATCCACAACCTTTAGTTCTGAAAAGCCCTTCTTGACCCCTAAAGAACTGATGAAAGCTTCTCTAGTCCCAAAAAATCTGAAACACACCGGACTTGAATATAGAAAGAAAAATCTGGAAGTCTTTCTCAAATTTCAAAATTTGATCTCGAGCATGAAAAAATGAAATTTTTCTAAAAAACAAGAAATTTGGCTGCCAAAAAACTCATCATGTTTTAGGTTTCTGTTAAAGGTGTACAAAAGGTCAAATCTTAGTTGATTTTTGTCTATACTATGTTGCTTTGATGGTTAGAGAAATTTAAAAGAATTCATTGCTTTTGCGCTTATTAATAAAGGTTTATTACTTATAGAGAAATATTACTTTTATATTGATAATTCAGTTAAAAGTAATAATAAAAAATATTGATAATTCAGATTTTTAATAAATGGAGATATTATATTGTAATAGTTTTAGTCCACCCCCTCCCTCCCAAAAAAAAAAAAAAACCCAATCCTAGCTTCATGCGAGAGTAATACAAGAAAAGCATACGAGTAGTCATAGATTATAAACTAAAAAAATGTCAAGAGATGGATAATTGTAGAAAGCAAAATCAAACAGGATACAAAAGATTATTGCTTTGTTATCATTCTGTATGGGATTTATTGGATTATGCCTGTCATTAGGGTTATTGGGATGTTGAAGAATTATTTCCATACAAAAGACTTTATTTTTTGAAATTCCTGCTTGACTGGATGAAGACTCGGCAATCTTAATCATTCTCTTCCATGGAATTCTTATACCTTTTTTTCAGAACTTTGTTTTCTTTTTCTTTTTTATATCTATTGTACCACTACACCATTTTTTATATTTTAAGAAACTTTTACCAAGTATAAGGGAAGGTCATCCACTCCACATGTCAAATATCAATGGTTCTGCCCATGGGACTTCCTACCATAGCTTATGCAGAATATGATATATTTAAAAAGCTCCAGTTTTTATATCAACTAACAGCTATAAAAGAAGTATAATTTACCTGGGTTGAAGGATTGCCAGATGAAGCACTGCCTGAATTCCCACTAGAAAGGGCACCAGAATTTCCACCCGATGTACCACCTCCATCTGCATCTAGTTGGTTTCCATTGCCCTGACCAAACTGAGACACATCCTTTGAATTTTTTTGGGACAAACCAGACTCATCACCGTAAGTTCCACTCCTTTCTCGTGCATCAGTCAGCTCAAGTTGGAGCTGTTGTATTGTATGCAGATGAATTCTTTCCATCTCTGCAAACTAACACCAAAAACCCAAAGACCAACAATAATCAAAATATGATCTATCCTCTATGCTTAACACAGAAATTAAAAACTCAAAATCATCAAAACACAGATTTATATTGGAAGATATAAAACCACATTGTATTGCTAGTGCAGCTTGTATTATTCAACACCACAAACCTTAAGCATTGCCCAATATATACTGATAGTTAACGAAAAGTCAAATGGGCAATCACAGATTCAATTTAAGTCAATAAGAAAAAGCATAAAATACATATTTATGCCCACATGTATATTTACATACAAGACCTGTCCTTGACAATCTAAAGACATTACACTTTGAACTGTTCCAAATACACTCAAAATTCAGCAAGTCCAAAAGGTGCAAAATAGAATCCAAAGCAAGCTAACCTGTCTTTGACAACCGAGCCACAGCTGGTTATATTGTTCAGTACGTTCACGCAGTTCAGCTTGTAACGAATGATTCGTAGTTGATTGCAAGACATCCATCTCCTGAACACGAGCAATCCAGGCTTGGGTTTCTCTCAATTGTTCATCTTTATAAATAAGGGTTTCTTGAGCAACCCTATGCTGAAGAATGATAGGATCATTATCAGGCAATGAACTTCCTAATGGCATAAGATCTTGGATTTTCAATTATCACTTCAATGGAATAACCCAAGTAAACCATAAACAAACCTGGTCTTGCAACTCAATAAGCTGCCTCTCTTTTTCTTGAAAATGCTCTTGAAGGTCATGAAACTGTTTAATATGTTGGGCTCTTTCAGCCTCAGAGTGATCACGCTCTCTTCTGCAAAAAGAAGCCAGGCATCAGAATTTGTTCAAAAGGTCCAGATCTCACTTTCAAAATGGTGTGAAGTAGTACAGAAGACAGCCATTTAAACCATACTAAAGGCTTGAAGAAAAGGGGCTAGAGCATAAATATGGGTGCTACACATAAATTCACACCTGAATGATGCTAGTTCTTTATCTTGTTCTCTGAAGCGGTCCTCTTTAGCCCATGCCTGCCCAGTCAATTTAAGAGAAGTAATCAAGAATTTATATAACACCTTACCCAAAGGAAGAAAGAACATATTAAAAACAATCAAGCACTCAACAAACCACTTCATTATCCAATTTAATTGCATGAACCTCCCTATCTTTCTCTTCCATGATCCTTTCCAAGTCGTGTATGGTCTTTTCCCTTTCACGCAGTTGCTCCTGCCCAAATAACCCAAATTTAGAACAGCGTGAGGATGGCCGATAGTAGCCTATTCATAAATCTGCTCCTAGAGATCAATGCCTGACTCAACATGTAATTTCAACAAAATTCGTGGCTTTGAAGCTCGAAATACTCCCCATATAGCTCTGCCCGCAAATCTGGTCATTCCTATGTTCTTATATAACTATATTGATAAATGATTACATGAATTGCTTAACATTATTTTCTACAACTACTTATAAGAAGAAAAGGTCCTTTTATCAAGCTGTGCTCCAAAAACACTTCTATTATAAACCTATTATGATAGAAATTGAACTACAACATCAAACCTGAAGCTTGGCAGCAGAAATAGCATGCTCTTTGATCTGAGCATCAAAGTTGCTTTGCATTCCCATCATCTCAGATCTTGCAACTATTTGAGCTCTAAGTTCAATCTCCGCCCGTTGCAATTCCTCTCTTTGTCTAGCAACATTATGAAGTCTTTGCAGCAAAAGTTCATCATCTAAGCTACCGTTCACTGTGATTGAACAGAAGTCAACATCAAGTGGCTCTCGTCCCTGCTGCACCTTGATAGAACACCAAAACATCTTCATTTTAAATAACTCCTTATCATTAAAGGTATTTCCATAAATCAGAATCATTACCTCATATATAGTTCTCTCATCTGTCTGTGCCAATTTCAGTCGTTCCAACTCCTAGGCATCAGAAAAATGTCTCATTAATGAACAAAATTTCAAATACAAAACGTGCTAAAAGAATAAATAAATAAAAACCAAATCTCAAACCTTGATGTCAAAATACAGTCCCTACAGTTCAATTTGACTACTAGATGGTGTAGCAACTGGGAAAAAGATAGATAGATTTCACATCTCTAACTATTTCATTATGTTTTACCCAGGTAAACTGAAGGATATGTTTTCTTTATCAGTTTGTCCATTTTCCAAGATTATATAGATATAGGCAAGCACATTGTTGCTTTATTTCCCAAGAATTTTTTTTAAAAGGACTCGAGTCAACTAAATGAAAATTCAAAAATTTTCTTTTAATCTCGGTGACCAAGGTGCCTCCTAAATGACAAAGAAAACACAAAATTCCACATTTTTTTTCTATTCCTACATTACCTCGAGGCCATTTTCCTTAAGACTCTACTCTTCCTTTTCCCATGTTCCCCGCAGTTTTAACAATTATAGTCCAGAATAAACTTTTCCAATTAATGCACATCTAACAACAATGTTCCATTAGATAAAAGAAAACATGTATTTTAATTAGATGAAACCAAACTACTAGATCCCTAAAGCTTTCACCTAACAAAAGACTCATATAATGAGTCAAAAGAAAATCATGAGGTAAAATGACAATTATATATATGATTGCTTTCTGCGAATTCAAGTTTGATCAACCCTTTTTGGATGACGAGGAACCCAAAGACCTTACAAATCCAACTTGTCTTTTACCCAATTAAATCTCAGACCCATCTAATGCACCCAAATCACTCAAATCAGGTAAATCATTGTCTTTTCACTTATGGGGCGTGGCCCTAGAAATTATTTGCACCCAAGAGTTTGAACCTTAGACCTAGGGAGCATACCTCAAATACTAAAGGCTCTTACCACTTGAGCCCAACTAACATTATAATAAAAATAAAGCACAGAAACGTTACGCCTCTCATGATGAAGCAGCAAAACTAATAGTAAAAGCTGAAACCCAGAAATTTCTATCTCTTTCTTCTCTTTGCCCCATTCCCTCCTCCACCAAACCAATATTTCCATTATAGCGGAATTGTGATGGAGATATTTTAACTAGTATGCACAATGGTTTTTTGCTATTAACCCACACAAATCATCGAACTTCCCAAATTTGGCAGTTAAGAAAACCACTGGGAATAAATTTAGCATGTAGAGAAACACGGGTAGCTAACACAAAAAAAAAAAAAAAATAGGAACCCATAAACCCTAAATGGAGCTGCTGAGAGAATTAATTTGTTTCAAGTAAATGTGTCAGGTCCTCTAATCCATAATCATAACGACTAAACGACTAAATTCGAATCTAAGTTTTTTTTTCTCCCAAAATTTCTCAGAAACCAACAAGCTCCAATGCCACAATCTTCTTTAACGAGACCAGTACCTCATCCCCAGCGTTGCGATGTTCCGAAACGGCGCGCCACTCTTTGCGGGATGAAGGAGACGACGATGGCGGCTGCATCGAGAGAGAACCACCACGCGTGGTGGCGGAGGCGGCGACCAAGGCCGGGACCTCCATTGAAATCGAAAGTTCCGACACCGCCCCAACTCTCTCTCTCTCTCTCTCTCTCCACCTTCTCTGTCGCGCACTCAGAGAGAAACTCCTAGGTTTTGAGTCTTGACAGGAACCAAAGAAAACCCTAGAATTTAAGAAATTAACGATGGAGGTGCTGAAGCAATAGTAAAATGGAACTGAAATCGAAACTACAAGGAGGGTGGTGCAGATTTTGGGTGGCAGAGATTGGGAGGGTTTTGGGATTGGAGGATTTTAAAGGGGTGGGAGTGTAATTAGCGAAGAGTGTGACGAGAGAGAGAGAGAGAGAGAGAGAGAGGTGACTGGGTGTGAAAAACTTCGACCCGAAGGAGCCTCCCGCCATATATAGGCAAACTTCGTCTCTAAGCTTACGCATTTTGCACCCACTAATCACACTATTATATAGTTACGAGAAGTTAAACATATTTGTTAATTGGTTGTGCAAAAATCTTTCCCATGGACTTGGAGTTCGACTTCACTGTTGGAGTTGGAGCTCCAAGTAAAAGTAAAATTTCTTATGGAAAATTTAGTCCAAATGGGAGATGAGAATTTTTATGACCGACTCTTGAGATGGGAGATTTGGATAGCAAATTGTCGAAATGAGATTAAATAAGAATTAAAAATTAAATAAAATATTATTAAAATATTATTTTTTAATATTATTATTATTTTGAGATTTAAAAAAATTAAATTTTTTATTATATATTTTGTTTAGAAGTTTAAAAAAATTATAATAATTAGATAAGATAAGATAAGATGAGTTGTCTGTTATTCATTATCCAAACTACTATGCTCTACTTATAAATTCAAACTCCAACACCATTAATCATATGTAATAGAATATATATTAGGTAGAGTATTTTCTCTTGGACGTTTGTCTGTAGAAATGTATTATTTTGGTTTATGATGTCATGTTTGATATAGGGACATCTCAGAATATATTCGTTCATGGATATAAGTTTCTTGATGAATAAATGATGACAATTTTCTTTAAAAAGAATAGATAAATTACACTAAGGATGGTAACTGTTAACAAATAGTAATGTACTATTATTTATTTATAATATATATATAGTAATCTAAGTGTACTAACTAGATTAATATTAGATCTATGCTATATAATTTATATTAAAAGTGTACTATTATTTTATGCATAGTCATATCATAATACTTAATTATTTATATTATCCCAAGTAATATATATATATAATATATATATTGTTTTATCTCCTTTATTTCTTGTTGTAGATCTGGTATTGTAATTTTTTGTTTTTCTAGTTTAAATCTTCCTATTATCTCTGAAAAATTATAAGATGTTGAAGAGGTTATTGAAGTAATTTGATTATTAAAAGTACCTTTAAGCTTTTCCAAATAATCATTTCTTTCCCGTGGATCTTTAATTTATCTATTAATTCTAATATAATATATTCTTGTTTTGAAAGTACAATAATGGTTTTATTACAAATATAAATAATAGCTTAACAATAATAACAATAGGCAGTATAACTAACCATATGCATGAGAGCAAGTAGTACAGGCGGTATAACCGACCTTATGCATAAATAAATAAAAAATATAGAAAAGATATATGATAAAATCAAATTCATTAAAGACATAATGTTTACAAAGAGATTAATTCTGAGAATGGTTGAAAGCAAAATAAATGAATGAATAAAGGTTTACAAAAGATAATTTTTAGAAAGTGAAGAGGACTAGAGAAGGGAAGGCTTGGACGAGAGACTTCAAATAAAAGTTTCTGAATGCCCTTTCTTGTTTAGAGGCTTCTTTATATTGACACTAAAACAGTACTACCAATCATACATGTCTATCTTCCTACGTCAACTAATAATAAGTGAAGGTAAATAGTGTATACAAAGTCATTTATCTTTTTCTTGAATAATAATTTGATGAACATCAATAATCTTGAACAGTAAATAAAAAGTTCTTTGTCTTTATTCTTTAAAGAGATAATACTTCTGACTGCTTTCATATGTCATGTTGAATAATTAAGAAATCAATAATCTTTTGGAATCACATAATTTGAGGGCCATATTTTACAAATTTCAGCTCAAATGGGTCTTGAGAATCTATCAGATGTACTGGATAGTAGGATGAGTTGCCTTGAGAATGAGAGGCATGTTGAAAATAAAAGCCATGTTGAGCTAGTGATAATGTGGGTTGTTGTAATGGAGATAATCTAACAGGATGATGTGCATCTCCTTCATCATCACTGTCTGATACTTGTGACATTATTTCAGTTAATTTTTTTAAGTCCTTTTTGTTGTAATGGATGCTAATTGACCTGAAATATACTCCGCTAGACTAAAACTTCAGGGGCTTTGGTAATTTTTTAAAACATCTTAAAAACATGATCGTAATTATATGTTTTCCACCATTTGACAGAGACTTGGTAGGCTAAAAGCGTAATGTTTTTGAAAGATGGATGAGATTTGATGACATATTCTCACTTCATAATCTAATTTTATTTTATTTTAAGGAAGAAAAAAATGAGTGGTGAACAAGGAAAGTGGATAATCATTTTGTGAAGCAAAAATTTGAAGACTTTCTTGGAGAGGGAGATGAAGAAGAAGAGGTTCAGGTCCATAATAATCTCACTATAGTAAAAACCATTGCAGGAGTGTCCTAATCTCTTGTAATTTATCAAAGTGGAGGAACAAAAAATTACTAAAATTTTTGTTTTGTTTTAAAAACATTTTTGTCCATACCTGTTGCTAATTGTAATAATCATAATATGACAGATCATAAGAATGAGAGAATTTCCTTGTTAAATAAGGATTTCTTCCCCCATTGTTCTGAGGTAAGAACTTATTTAATGATAACTTTATGAAATGTAACAATTGGAGATACAGGTGGAAAATGTTCAATTTGAAGATAACAATGGATCTTAGAGAGAATAATTGAATCTATGTCTACTAAAATGAATTTATAAAAATGCTAGGTTTTCTTAATATTTTGTGGGATATAATGTCAGTCTGGCAAAAGAAATACATCAAGTAATTTTTTAGGATCAGACAAGTGCTGGATTTCAGACTCAATAGGGAAGAATGGATACCAATGAGTTTTAATGATAATAGGGATGTAGAAAACTGAGATAATAGTGGATAGTTAATAATTTGAGGAGGGGTAGAGGAAGAAAAAGAAACAGTTTTGGAGTATGTTGGTAATTCCGAAGAAGCTAATGGTGAGAATGGATTGTAAAATGACCTAATATTTTGTGGTAATGTCTCCAATACCGTGTATGGTTTTGAAGTTGCAGAAGGACAAGGTGAAAGATAAGAAGGAGATAATGGCTTAACATAAGAAGATTTAGACTTTATTCTTGACATTGAAGATAACATGATTTTTCCTGTAAGAATTTTTGAGATAGAAAATCAAAAAAATAATTAGATTCTCCTTTAATATGTCCAATATCAAAATAGAAAATATTTAATATAGCTTGTCATTTAGCAAATATTTGTTTAGCAACTGGATTTTTCACATCTTTAATCAAAATTTCACTGGCTAATTTACAATCTATTCTAAGTAAAAACTCTTGATTCAACAAATCATCTTGAAATTTAGAAATATATAATACAATAGCTAAAATTTCTTTTTTAATAGTACTATAATTCTTTTAGACAGGATTCCAACATCCTTAATGGAATCGAATAATCTGTTCGGAATCAGTTGATAATTTTTGCTTCACAATTCCTCCATAACTAAGATCAGAGGCATCTGTTTCAACAATTTTAAAACTATGAGGTGATGAGAGTCCTAAGTATGGTGATTTCTTAATATGAGACTTAATTTATTTTATAATATATGTATGTGTTTCTGTCCATAAAGGTTGATACTTTTTTAATCTTTTAAATAATGGTTTACATAATGGCCTAAGAGATTGATAAAAATCTGCAATATAATTAAGACTTCCCAAAAAATTTTGTCATTGTTGCTTATCTTTTATTTCATTACGAAATTTATTAGCAAACTCTATTGCTCTACTAATTGGTGTAATAGTTCCTTGATAGATATCATGTCCAATTAACCTAATTTTATTTTTTATGATGAAACAGCTAATCTATTTTATTTAATGATTTGAACAAAAGTATTTAAATGTTTTCAATGTTGTTCAATAGATGAAAATATTAATACACCATCTATATAAACTATTGAAAAGTGAGTGAAATGAGTAAATATTTCAATTCATAATATTTTAGAATTCACTTAGAGCATTTTTTAATCTAAATGACATAACATTTCATTCTTAATGTCCAAATGGGACTGTGAATGTTGTTTTATAGCGATCTTTTTCAGCAATTTGGATTTGTCAAAATCCACTCTTTAAGTCAAATTTTGAAAATACATAGCATTATAAAGGTGAGATAATAATTTTTCTTATTGGGAATTAGATATCTAATTCATTGTAATATTTTATTTAATGGTTTATAGTTAATAACTAACCAAGAAACTCCTCTTTCTAATTCTGCATGTTTTTTAACATAAAAAGCAGTACAACTCCATGGTAACTTCTTTTTCCTAATTAATCCTTTTGTTAATAAATCATTAATTTTTTTTTTACATAATTCTAATAATTAATTATTCATTTGGATTGGTCTAGCTTTAATAAGAATATTTTTTTCAGAAAATTTTTTTTCATAAGGTAATTCAGCAATATATTGTTTTCTATTCTAAAAAGCATTAGCCAAGTTAGAACACACTTCTTTTTTAATTATGATTTTAAAATTATTAATTTTTTGAATTAGTAATGGATCATTTAATTTTTTTTTCAATTTTTTTATATTTTAATTCTTATTTTAAGAAATTTATCTTTTTTTCTTTTCTTTTAATCCTATTTTTTGTTAAAAAAAATTAAACTTTTTGGTTAATGAAACTTCTTTTAGGGAGTTGATTTCTTTTGATACAAAGGGAAATAAAAATTTAAATTGAATTTTTTGTCCAAGTATTTTAGTAGAAATCCATTCTTCTGTTATAAAGAAATGGTAAAGTAAGATAATAAATGGATTTCTCAATATTAATTTAGTGTTAATATTTTTTACTAAAATAAATATTGTTTTAAAGCAAATTTCATTATTACAAATATGTGCATTAGATAATTTATAATTTATGTTTAATTTTTTTCCATTAGCTTGGGATAATGTCTCTTTTGTCTTTTCAAAATATTTGAAACATATTAGTGCCTCTTGTATACAATTTAAATCTACTCTTGTGTCTAATAAGACAATTGTAGTAAAAGAAAATTCTTGGTTAATAGAGACTGTTACTTCAGTATACTATTTTTGAAAATTTATCTTATCAAGAATATTAATAAAATTATCTGTTTCATCATTAATAACTATTGTTGAACAATCTCTTTGTTCTTTATCATGAGAAGTATTTATGTTTTTATCTATTTTTAATAATATAATTTCTTGTAGTAACTGTTCATTTGAAACCTCTAATCTAAGATTAGATACTTTTAAATTTCTAACCTCTTGTTTTATTTCATTAATTTCTTGTTGTAGATCTTATAATGTAACTTTTTGTTTTTTTGTATTAAATCTTCTTATTATTTCTGAAAAATTATATAGGCCTGAAGAGATTATTGAAGTAGTTTGATTAGTAAAAGTACCTTTTAGTTTTACCAAATAATCTTTTATTTCTTGTGGATCATTAATTTTGTTAATTAATTTTAATATAATATCTTCATGCTTTGAGAGTACATTAATGGTTTTATTATAAGTACAGTTATTCTTATCTAAGTAATTACAAACCTGTACCTCTTCTTCTTCTGATTCACTATCAGAAAATTGCTATGTAAATCTTGATTCTTTTTATTGATAGATTTCTTCTTTTTCTAAAGAACTTTCTTCTTCTTCACTTGAATGTATTATAAAGATATTTAATAAATTTTTTTTTTAATGTTTCAGGTATATCTAATTCATTAATATGTTGTTTGACCTTACAATTTGACTTGTAATGCCCAATTTTTTCGCATTTATAACAAATAATTTGTTCTTTCCTTTTATTATATTTTCTGTATTTTTATTGATTTATTATATATTTGTTTATCTTTTGTCTTTTTATAAGGTCTTTTATATTATCGTTTTTTGTTAGAATAATTTTTATAAATTCTTTTTCCCTTTTTGTGTCTTCTTGAAAGAGCCAATAATGGAGAATAATCAAACTGTTCACAAAAAGAGTTCCTAATTCTTTCATAGCAAATTTCTTTTCTTTATCCATTTGCTTTTTAATCTTAGATTATTATACATAATTAAACCAGTTCTATTAATTGTAGTTACTATATCACTATATATGAGATTAAGAAAATTAATAGTACCATTTGGTTTTACTAATGATTCTTATAACTTTTGAGCGAAGTAATATGGAAATCCAACTATGAACTTTTCTTTCCAGTATGGTTGTTGACAGTCATTTCTAATTATAACTGTAATTAGAAATACATCTTTATACTAATGAAAATCAGATAATTGAAGACATCTTAAATTAATTAACAAATCATTAGTTATTTCTTTAAATTGAATAGGATCACCAACAAAATACTTGGTTAATACAAATATTAAAGTATTAACATTATCTTTTAATGATTAACCATCTTCTGTTTTAATGATTTGCATATTTTCATCATGTTTACATTAGGTTAATATTTTTATTCTTTATTCATATGAAAGATAATGATCCCACCAGCCTTTTAATTGGCCAGTAAAACCTGTAACAATAATATGAGCTACTTGATGATCAATTTTCCTATTACTTTTATAAATATTAGCAACCATAATCATTTCTTGGAAATGATTTAATATTTTATACTCAGATAAACCATCTATATTTCATTCATATAATACATTTGGTGAAAAAGTAGATCTTACTATATGTGCTCTTTTTTTGAATGGCATATCCGGTGGAATAAACCTTGGATATCAATTACGAGTAATAGAAACATGATATTTAGAATCCCTAATTGAAAAACTATTAACATGATCTCATCTAATCTTATTTATCTATAAATCTAAATTTTTAAATTGGTTTTTAATATTACTAATTTCATAATCAGATGATACATGTGAGTATGTCTTACTCAATACATTAATATGGGGTTGTTTTGAAGTAGATGCAGTATTAGTAATATTTAACTTTTCTAATTTATTACATATTTGTTCTAATAAATCATTTTTATTTTTAGAAAAAACAGTTTTTAAATGAGATGAGATTTCATTGAGAACAAATAAAGAGGTTTCTTTTGCTTTTTTAATAGTAGGATTAATAGGAGATAGTTGAGTTTTAATTCTCTCCTATTGTTTACTCATGATTTTTAGATATAAATTGGTATAATTGTTTTGTTGTATTACATTATAAATATTTTTGCTTTCTATTGTAATATTATATTTTTTTATTAGTGAAGCTAATATTTGAGTACTTCTTTTATTGTACTCAATGGCTTCAAAATGAGATATTCTTCATAAACGATTTTATTATTTTCTTCATTAATCTATTGATTAGTAGTCATGTTTATGGTTGATAATTGGTTTGATTTATAGATTTCAAACCATGTAAATAAATGTATATTAATTTGAATCCATTCTAAGTACTCATGATATTTTTTTTTAATATAATCTCTCTCTATTTTTGTAAAAGTTAAGAAAAATACTAATTTTTTTCTGATTATTTTCTTTTTTCATATAATATTGTTTGAGATATTCTTTATTAATGTTAAATTCTTCTTTACTCATGATGTATATTTGGGCATCATCTCCAAATATTTGTGACTATGTTGAAGAAGAAGTTTCTTTTACTTGTTCATGATTATGAGAGATGGATGCTGTATCAGAATTATTAACAGTATATATTGGTGTATTTATAACATTTCCAGGAGTAACTCCTCTAATTTAAGTGTCTAGATTCTGAGATCTGGTGTCAAAACTTTGAAATCTATTCCAAAAAATTGAAGTAAGAACAAATCTATGTATATGATAACTAGAAAGTGCTAGAGAATAATAACGTGAGTGTGATAGAGTTCTTCTAAAAGGTTGAAAGCAATTTGAATGGTTCCATCCGTTTTTTGATCTAGATATTCTAGATTATCATTAGAATTGTTTTCTATTTTAGGCAATGGAGTAATATTTTCTAATTGCCATTCATTATGGAGAGTAATTTGATTCCAATTAATTTGTTTAGGAATTTGTAAACTAGAATTTTGTGTACTAGATTGTAATAATAATGTATATATTCTTTTGGACTAGTAATAAGAGTTTGTAGCTCTAATATTGTTTTCATTAGTTTATAATGGATTCTATATATTACTGTTAAAAGATGTGATCATTTTATCATATGATAACCGTTTGTTTTGATATTTAGTGTTAAAGTATGTAGGATATTAGTATCAAATAATGAAAGAGAATAATTAGGATAACAGTTAAAATACACTGGGCCTTAGAACAAGCTTGATTCTACCATGCCAAGTAATGAATCATGAAAATTATAGTGTTTGTCATCTCTTAGATAGAGTAATATTGATGTATTTAATCTGCTTCTAGTGAGTGGTTTTATAGCCACCTGTACTAATCCAATATGTATGAAAGAATATTTCGGTTCTTTATGATTCTTAATAGTTTCTTTTGTTAATAACTGTAATAATTCATAATCATTATTTAAACTAATGATTTTTTCTATTGTTTTAATAGTATAATTAGTAAGAAATGATAATTTAGAAGAAAAAAGTTGAATGTTTGTATATTTGATTTTTTAGAACATTAGGAATTGTCCATTATTGTAAATTTCTTTCAATATTTATTATACTATAATCTTCTTGGTTGATGTTATCAGATTCTATGGGAATACTAGTGTCGGATTAACCGGATTTAAATAAAGAATTCATTGAGATAGGCTTTTAAAGCAAATATTTCCTATATTCAAAAAGAAATAAGTAGATTAAAAACTAGAGAACACCACCGAAACCACCCTTAAAGCTTTCCAGCATAAATGGGCTAACCAACAAATTTTTCTTGGCTTACCAACACAAGCTTCCCAATATATTTTATTTTCTTTTTCTATAGGTTATATTTGTTAAAATTATGTATTAGTGATATTTATTTTTTATTTTTTATGAAGCAAGAATACTCAGATGGTATCTTATACTTTTAATCTATTTTCTTAAGATTTCACAGTGATTTTCTCATTCCTCTATTATCGCTTGTCTTCTTTGTAATATATGATATTTTGTCATCATTAATGAATAATCTTGTATAATTAATTGTTGTTTTCTCTTAAAATCTTTTATATTATTCATCATTACTTTTAATTCAAGTCATGTATTATAATCTATACATCTTATATCATATAAATCTCTATAACCAACACTATGAACAAAATAATATTCCATAAAAACAATAGATATTATAAAAAAATAGACGACAACAACAAAATAAATAAATAAATACCAATAGTCACTGGCTCTGATACCAAAGACGTATCCCAAATAATATATATAAGATATATAAGGTAATTTATATAAATAATAGTTTAACAATAATAACAATAGGTGGTATAAGTTAAATAGAGATTTTTCCCCTATTGTTTCAGGGTAAGAACTTGTTTAATGGTTATTTTATGAAAGTCAACAATTGGATATGCAGGTGGAGAATGTTGAGTTTTAAGAGAACAAGGGATCTCAAAGAGAATAATTGAATCCGTGTCTACTAAAATGAATTCATAAAAATGTTGGGTTTTTATAATATTTTGTGGGACATAATACCAGTCTTGCAAAAGAAAAGCATCAAGTAATTTTTAGGGATTAGACATGTGTTGGATTTCAAACTCAATGGAGAAGACTGGTTGCCAATGAGTTTTAATGATAATAAGAGATGTAGATTAGATGTATGCTATATAATTTATATTAAAAGCAAACTATTATTTTATGCATAGTTATATCATAGTACTTAATTATTTATATTATAATTAATTAATAGTTACACAACCATCAGCATATACTCATAAACTATTAACTGAATTTGTACATTTGTCATTATCTAATTTCAAGCATCTTGGATTGTATCGTTATAGCTAATAAGCTTAATACTATATTCATATTATAATGATGATATAACTATTAACTTAATATTTTACTCGTATTGATACTATGATTTATATATATATATATGGTACTTCATTTATGTCTATATATTATTTCATGATGTAAAAATGTTACCGTTAGATAAATGACAAAAACTATTACCATTAGAGAACGAACAAAAACCATTATCATTTAAGATTTAATCATTACAAAATAATACCATTGGAAAAGACAAATTTTGATTAAAAAAAATTATATTATCTTTAAAATCATTATAATTTTGAAACTATTATCGTATCTACCAAAAAAAAAAAAAAA
>QEOT01001641.1:54533-81292 GCA_003123785.1 Pterocarya stenoptera | reverse complement strand
GGGGGGGGGGGGGGGGAGCCATGCATAGGGTTTTAATTGAAGAGTGAAGAAGAAGTGATGAAAGTGTGAGGGGAATTCTCCCCTAGGGAAAGGCCCATAGGACTTTGGCCTAGAAGCCTAGCCCAAAGAGGATCGTACTTGAAGCGAACCGTCAACCAAGGAGAGGAGCCGTCTGGTAGACAAGACAGCTCAACCTGACGCATCGGCGGCCTCCCTCAAGAACAAAGTATGCACGGGGTACACAAAAAACGCGGAGGACCCTCGATTCATCAGCATCAGAGCATCAATGGTTCCCAGAAACTGGGTTGAGGCTCAGGAGCTATCCCATATTAATGATGCTGTGTGTTCACATAAAATATTTGCAAGTGTACATAATCGTAACAAGTAGTAAAATATTTTGAATAAAACGGATATCGAACCCACATGAAATAATTATGCTATTGAGTATTAAAATTGACTAAATTAATTACTATTTGGAAAACCATAATTTGAAGAATGGATTATCTAAATTAAACTGAAGAAAAGAGCATTGAAATTAATATTTTAAAGATAATAAGAATAGATCTAGGGCATTTGATTTCACCTAGCAAATCCCACACAATTTAGTCTTCCTTATTATAGAATTCCAATTATTCCAAGTTGATGATAAAAATCCCTTAACTATTTCATACTTTCTATCGAATAATATCAAAAATATCTCCAATTAATAACCCCATATCTCTATGTGAATTTAACTGATTGAAGACTCATTAAGTTCTTTAGATTTTTCTTGAAAATCACATTAGTCGCGGTAAAGTATCTCTACTTTCACTCAACTAATGATGCTTAATCCAAGAGCTCAAATCACAAATCACATCTCGGTTTCATTGTGATTCAATAGATCGAACAATAGTTAGCTAGAAACTTGCAAGCATTAAGAACAATGAATAAACACTCAATCATGGAAATATTGAAAATAAAATAACTTAGAATATAAATTGTGTGTTCAATGCTAGGCTACATTAAAACTCTAGAAAAGAAAATTAGTTTATAATGAAATTGAAAAGAAAAACAATAAAACTGGTGTTTTTCATTAGAGTCGGCTGATGAAGCATATGGCTCTCGCTTCTACCCTTCAAATGCATATCCTCGAAAGAAACTTAAAAACTAAGCTCTGGAATAATATTAGACTCTAAAAAGCTCATACTAACTCCCTTATTCATTCCACAAGACGAGATTAAATAGATGTCAAAACTCAAATTCGGAAATAAGATAATTGCAGCTACAATCTATCCTAAAGATTGGAAAATAGTTTCTAAAGATATATATTAACAAAAAAGGAAATTATCCCAAGATTAACGGAATTATATAAAATGGAAGATTCAGTGATATATTGCGACTTGAATTGTGGAACTCGGGAGGATTTCATGGTCAGCAAATTGATTGCGGAACTCTGAAGGGTCCCATCGGGTAGATGCCATGTGCGCTGAATATAATTGACGCGGAGGTCACAAACGAATGGGCGTGGAGGTCACAAAGATCACACGGCCCTCTCCTCGCCTACCAAGTGGAAAGACTCCTGACCGAGATGGAAAACTCCTATCACCTTTTCTAGTTGTTGCCCATGATGTCGTTTAGGTAGGTCTTTTGAGTTAGTCGGTTATACTAGTCACCAAATCTAACTGCCCAGAGCCTTGTCGCCAGGTCTTTGCACCCAGCTCTTCACTCCCAGAAGGTAGAATATATTGGAGCCAAGTCTTCGCGCCTAATTCTGGTCGTAAATTCTAGTCAGGAGTTCTAGTCGCGCATTCTCTTTTATACCAAAATACTTTCCTTTCGCACTAAATCTTCTCATTCCTTCAAATCCAAGAAAATAATAAAATATATATAGAAATAAAATAAAATCAATAATATTGAAGAAAAAATGACACTTTTCATAAATAAAAGAGTAATAAAAATCATATAAAAATCACATTTATCACTATGAATCAAGTCACACTCACAATTATGAAGCCGACATGGAGTCACGCTGCATTTAAAGATTCTGACAAAATGAATAGTATGGGGACTCTCTCATAGCGATGGGCATGATCTGCTCTCCGAACTCCTAATATAAATAGTTGATCCCAGGTATGAGGAAGCTCTCTCGAATCCTTTAACTCTTTTACTTATTTACTACATTCCAAGAACAATTACTGATTTTGGCATCGGAGGCTCCCGGCCCCTAGGCCGCCCTCTCAAAGCTGCATACGTTCATCTCTTTGCAGGGCGTTTTGTGAAGACCTAAGTTGTTGGGACTTAGCCTAAGGATGAGCGAAACACGACATTAACAGTGGCGCCGTCTATTGAATCGAGTTAGATCTTGCGTGCCCTTCGTACATCTGAGGCAACCAGTTCCAAGTAACTCAGAGGATCGTTGAATCGACTTGAGATAAGGAAGTAAAGCAAATGGAGGACCAGACGTGTAGGAACAAGAAAATTACAATAGAAGAAGGCCAAACAAGCGAGGAGAAAACGCGATAAGTGGCGGAGAAGGTCAACACTCAGCTTCCGATCCCCAATCACATGGAGGTTGCAAGTGAGATTCGAGACAAATGAGAGCTTCGAAAGGCCGAGCGAATCGGGTTGCTTGAACTTATCCTCTTCCACCCAAGCCTACCAAAAGCCACGTTGGCAATCGGAGGGGTGATGGCACAGGAAGCTCGAGACGCCATGTGACAACTCCTTGCTGAGCATATGAATGTATTCGCAGGGAATCATCGAGACATGCCTGGGATAGCCCCTGAGATCATACACCATAGATTAAATGTAGACTCAAAAATCTAAGGAGTGTGGAAGAAGCGTTGAAGCGTCAGCGTAGAGAAGAACGCCGTGATAGTTGAAGAGGTGGATAGATTGCTGAGTGGCGGGATTTATCCGGGAAGCCCATTACCTAGAGTGGTTGTCAAGCGTGGTGATGGTTAATAAGTCAAGTGCAAAATTGAGGATGTGGATTTCATTCACCTCAACAAAGCTTATCTGAAGGACAGCTTCCCACTTTCACAGATTGACCTCATCGTCGACTCTACGGCGGGTCATCATATGCTCAGCTTCATGGACACCTATTATGGGTACAAATAAATCTGCATGAAGACCAAGGTCTATACTGCTACAAGGCCATGCCGTTTGGGCTAAAGAATGTAGGGGCCATCTACCAGTGGCTAGTCAATCGAGTGTTCAAAGACCAAATCAAATGGAATATGGAAGTCTACATGGAAGATCTATTGGTCAAAAGAGGGACCTTAAGACAACATCTGGATGACCTAAGGGAGGCTTTTGCGATATTGCGATGATATCAGATGAAGCTGAATGGTGCAGGTCGAAAAATTCCTAGGGTTCATGGTATCTGAGCGAGGTATTGAAGCCAATCCTGAGAAGGTAGACAGTATCCTCAGTATGGCTTCACCACGAAGCATAAACAAAGTGTAGAGGTTACTAGGTGAATTACCGTGCTTGGCAAGTTTGTCTCGAGATCTATCGACAAATGCCTATCGTTCTTCAAGGTCTTGTGGAAAGCGAAAATGTGGGGCGACGAATGTGACCAGGCATTCGGAGCCCTCAAGGAACCCAGGTGCAGGGAAACGCTTGTACTCAATACTGGTGCACGAGGAAGACGGGATCCAAAAGTTGGTATATTATGTTAGTCGGGTGTACCGAGGAGCCGAAGTCTGATACCCCAGCATAGAGCAGTTAACCTTTGCATTAGTAGCAACCACATGGAAATTACGCCCCTACTTTCAGGCTCACCCTATGCGAGTCCTCATGGAGACTCCTCAAAAGAAGGTATTGCAATGGCTAGACACTTTGGAACGCCTTATGAACTGGGCAGTGGAATTAAGCGAGTTCGATATCGAATACACTCCTTGAGTCACCGTGAAGGGCCAGGTATTGGCAGACTTCGTAGCCAAGTTTACCGAATTCCCAATAGTGGGCGATGGTAAGTGCCCTACAAAACCCCGACAAGTATTCGTCGATGGCTCATCCTATCGAATAGGGGCATTTGGGGTGCACATCATGACTCCCAAGGGGGAAGATAACAATGAAGCAGAGTATGAAGTACTGCTCGCAGGATTACAGGTGGCCAAAGCCTAAAGAGCCACCGAAATTGAAGTATGGGCTGACTCCCAAGTGGTAGTGAACCAAGTATTGGGAGAGTTCACCGTCAAGAGCGAGAAGTTAAGGAGATACCTCACGTTGGTAGGGGCAGAGCGGCTTCTCTTCAAGTATTTCCAAATTCAGCAAATATCGGGGATGGAAAATCAAAGGTGGACAAATTGGCACGCGCAACGTCCGAACATGAAGGCTCAACCTTGCCGAATAATACGATGGTTAAGATAGTAGAAGTGCCCGCTGTCAGGATTGAGGTCATGACAATACAACTTGGGATCCCAGACTGTGCAACAAGCATAGTCAAGTATTTGGAAACTGGTGAAATGCCTGAAGATGGGAAGCAGGCGAGAAAAATCAAGAATAGAGTGGTGCACTACACCATGATCGAGGGATTCCTGTATCAGCTGGGTCACACAGCTCCTCTCCTAAGATGTATCTCCTCAAAAGTGTAAAAAATGTCAAGAATACGTCTAAATTCCCCATTGCCCGCTAGAGAAGCTAACATCAATCACCTCACCTTGGCCATTTGCCTAGTGGGGGGTCTATCTGGTCGGCCCCCTTCCCCTGGGAAAATGAGGGTCAACTTTGTCGTGATGGCAGTCGACTACTTCACCAAATGGGCCGAGACATAAGCTTTAGCCACTATCATTGCAGGCACTATTACACGATTCCTACGGAAAGCGATAATTTGAAGGTTCAGCTTCCCGCACACTATCATCTTGGATAATGAGAGGTAGTTTGACTCTGATAACTACTAAAACTAGTGTCGAGACTTGGGGATCGAATTTCAATAATCGTCCCCGGGGCACCCGTAGTCCAACTGACAAGTCGAGACAACTAACAAAACGCTGATGGGAATATTGAAGAAACGAGTCAACGACCAAAAAGTAGGGGTGCTACCCGCCTTCTACGGGGTGGGGCCACCCTTCTCCGAACCCTGCCTCGCATGGGGTGGCCACAATATTTTATTTAACTTAACTTTAATCTCAACTCATCTCATCTTATCTGCAAAAACAAATGAGGCCTTAGAATACTTTTGAGCATGGATGTGTAACTAAAGGCAGGTATGGGGAGTGTGATGAAATGAGAATTTAGTAATAAGATAGTTTGTGAATAGTAGTGAGATAATTTGAATTGAGTATTTTTTGAGTTTTGAAAAAGAAGAAAGAAAAAGTTGAATAAAGAATATTATAAAGTTAAAATATTGTAAGAATATAGTTTTATAATATTATTTTCGTTTAAGATTTGAAAATTTTTGAATTATTTTTTATCTAAAAATTTTAAAAAGTTGTAATGATTAGTTTAAAAAAATTATAATGATTAATTTGAAAATTTTATATTTAAATTATGTTTGAAAATAAATTGGGCTCATATAAAATGAGATTAGTTGAGAATTTTAAAAGCAAATGTAAATGGGTGAAGCTCCCAGTCGGTTTGTTGTATAATCTCTTTTACATTCGCGAATAGGGAGTTGCTAGGTAGGAGTTGCAGTAAAATACAGTTTACATCAGCACGCAGGCAATTACTTTTTTTGTCTTTTTGTGATCTCTCTCTCTCTCTCTCCCCCCCCCACTCCCATCACCTATGCTCCCTTTGTCACTCTCTCTCTCTCTCTCTAAAATTGTTACACGCCTGTTAGAACTAGCAAGAAAATACCCACTTCAAGGGTGAGCACCTCCAAAGAAGATGAGAGAGAGAGAGAGAGAATTGAGAGAATAAACTTGTATATTGATTTTTTGGATACCCATTTCTTCCCACTATAATCCCTTATATTTGACATAACAAACTCTAGAAAGAAATCTAACATGCACTATGCGCACTTAAGGAAATAACAGACATAAAGCAGGTGCATGTGAGAAGGTAGCAGGTTATGTGAGACCAAGTCCATTAGAAACTGGAACCCATTCGATAAAGTCCATGGTTATGTGAGACCATGGTCTTGAAGGTATGGGTAAGGGCTGTAACAACCCACTAGCGAAAGCATGTTCTGTCTTCTGCCGCTGGCAAATCTCACAGTTTTTTATGTGGGCTCAAACCTCGGCCAAAAGAAGTCCTTCTGCGCCCTTAGAATTGTCTTGTCTCCCCCTAAGTGACCCCTCCTCCCCAAGAACTATTACGAAGGAACTGTAGAATCTTTTTATGAGGTCTAGGGAATTAGCCACATAGATCCTTCCTTTGTACTACAATATTCCTTTATTGAATAATGAGGAGATAATTCCTTATTTTGACACTTCAACATTACGGTTTTCAAGTTTGTGTCCCCCTCAATTCCTCTTTCTAACTCCTACAACCACTCCAAGGATGGTACTAAGATTAGTGCCAAGGACTCCTGCCCTTCCTTTTCTACCATGGACAAGGTACCAGCAACCTTGTTTCCAGGACCCTTTTTATACTCAACTAAAAACTCATACCCAAGTAGCTTACTTAGCCACTTTTGCTATATTGGGGTGCCAATTTCTTGATCCAATAGGTATTTCAGGTTGTGGTGGTCAGTTCTCACCACAAAAGGCCTGCCCAGTAAATATGGTCTCCACTTTTGAACTACTGTAATGAGGGCATACTGTTTCTTCTCATAAGTGGATAGAAGTAGTGTTTTTCCCTTGAGATCTTGACTGAAAAATGATACTGGCCTTCCCTTTTGCATCAACACTACCCCTACCCCTCTTCCCGAGGCATCACACTATACCACGAAAGGGTTGAAAAAAATCTGCTAGTGTTAGCACTGTGGGCTGGGTTACTACTTTTTTTAATTCAACAAATGCCTTCTCGGCTTCCTCATTCCACTCAAAATAATTTTTCCTCAATAAGGCAATTAGGGCAGAAGCAATAACCCCATAGTTTTTTATAAACCTTCTGTAGTACCCAGTCAGCCCTAGAAAACCTCTTAGGCCCTTTATGTTTCTTGGTCTAGGCCATACTAGCATAGCCTTAATTTTTTCATAATCTGCCTTGACCCCTTGGTCAAATATGATGTGTCCCAAGTACCCTACTTCAGGGCAGCCAAACTTACATTTGGACTCCTTAGCAAATAGTTTGTGTTTTCTGAGAACACTTAGGGTAATTTTTAGATGCTCTAGGTGTTCCTCCTTGCCTCTACTGTACACCAAGATATCATCAATGAATATCAAAATAAACCTCCTTAAAAAAGGCCTAAAGACCTCATTCATCAAGCTTTAAAATGTTGAAGGGGCATTGGTTAACCCAAAGAGCATGGCCAGGAATTCATAATGGCCTTCGTGGGTATGAAAGGCTGTTTTAGGTACATCTTGGGGCCTAACCCTGATCTGGTGGCACCTAGATCTGAGGTCCAACTTCGAAAAAATCTAAGCCCCACTCAATTCATCAGGTAGCTCCTCTACCATGGGTATAGGAAATTTGTCCTGAACTGTAACTTGCTTCAGTACCTTGTAGTCGACATACATGCGTCATCAGCCATCATCCTTCCTCACCAAGAGGACTGGATAAGAATAAGGACTTTGACTAGACTTTATGACCCCTGTTCTAAGCAACTCCTTAACTATGTTCTCAATCTCATCCTTTTGGAAAAAATGATACCAGTATGGTTTGACAGATACGGGTTTAGCCCCAGGCAACAAGTTGATTTCATTATCATGGGCTCTAATGGGTGGTAACCTTTTGGGTTCCTGGAATACATCACTAAACTGTCCCAAAACTACCCTTATGACTTCTGACAGGTTCTGCTCTTCCACATTCTCTTTTTTGTTAATCATCTGCAGTATTACCCCATTTTTTCTAACTTGTTGATTTTGGTATATGACCCTTCTTCCTTTCATCTCGTCAGCATTAATTTTCTGCACTGGAACTACTGTCTTACTTCCACCAACCCCTTGATAATTTCCCAGCCCTCTATGGCTCCCAGATTCTATGCTAGCAGTAAGGAAACTGTTGACCCCCTTTTTGCTAGACTTTAGGTGCTCCTTTTGTAACTTGGCCAAACTAAAAGTAGTTAACAGGTCTGGACAATTGAACATCCTCACCTGAAACCTAATTTCATCCTTTAGGCCACTTAGAAAACAACTAAGAGTGTGAAAATTTGATATTCTACACAATCTATTGGAAATTGCCTCAAACTCCACCTTATACTCCTTAACTGAACCCCTTTGTCTTAGCTTCGTTAAGGCCTCCATAGGGTCATCATAGAAGCTTGGACCAAATCTAGTCAAAAATGTTCTCACAAAACCCTCCCAATCAGTAATAGTTCCAGTACTCTCAAGATCCACCATGGTTTTTCCTTCCATATGGAAGGAAGCTAGCCAAAGCTTGTGGTGAGGTGGTGTATTATAAAACAAGAAGAATTGATTTACCTTATTGAGCCACCCTAATGGATTTTCCCCTTGGAAGGAAGGAAAGTTGAACTTGACAGATATGGCCACTATCTCCCTATTCACCTCACTAAAACCTTTCTGCCTGTTGAGATTCACCCCAGATGAAAACTCGTCTCTATGAGGATCTGCATTTCTCTTTTGCAACTCAACTGTTAATGCTACCAATTACTGATCATAGCATCCGATTGTCGTTTTAAGGCTAATACTTCTATTTCCAATGTTTTCAGTTGGGACTCAATGGATTTTTTCAACCCATTCAGACCTTCCTACAACTAATTGATACGAGTTCCCCCAGCCATGGTGGTTTAGCCAATGCTAAGGAATGACCATCTTTGATGCCAACTGTTACACACCTATTAGAACTAGTAAGGAAATACCCAATTCGAGGGTGAACACCTCTAGAGAAGATAAGAGAGAGAGAGAGAGAGAGAGAGAGAGAGAGAGAGAATTGAGAGAATAAACTTGTATATTTATATTCTGGATACCCATTTCTTCCAACTACAATTACTTATATCTGACATAACAAACTCTAGAAAGAAATCTAACATGCACTATGCATAGCACTTAAGGAAATAACAAACATCTACAAAATGGGCTTATAAGCCTACTCGTGGGCCTGAGGCCTTACAAACTTAGTAAATTAACAATACAACTTAACAAAGCAAATTAAGATAACTGGCCCATTGATCTTGGCCCATGGCCCTTCTTCCTTCATCTATCGAGCCTTAGGGCTTCCTTCTCAATCTTTCCCCTTTCTTTACCAATCTGATTCTTCAACCCCCCTCCCTTCCTCCATTGGTGACACCTTGGTAGCCTCCAACAGCGGAAGAGATCCCGCATGTTCGAAACCCCCTTCCCCTCCTCCAATTGTTGCCCCCCTTAATCTCAAGGAGGACATCGTTGAGAGATCTGTGGACGCCAAGAGATTTGCAGCCACTGCCGAGAGCTACACTTCTGTCTTCAACCATGAACATTTAGCTCTCTTTGAGGTTAAAACTTGGCCTTTTTTACTCTGATTTTGTTACCTTTTAATTTCTATTTGGATGCTGAGAAAATGTGGGAGGGATTTCTGTTTTGTCAAATGCCGATACTTAAAAATCTCTTTAGCGGCGTTTGTCTACAAATTAACGACATTTCTTAAAATGCCACAAGTTTTTCTAATTTAATGATGTTTATCAAACCACCATCATTAATTTGTTGCCATCCCATTGTTTATAATAGCAACGTTATAATAAACGTCGCTGCTAATACGTTGCTGGTGCATTATACTAATTGGTGGCATTTTTTAAAACATTGCTAATAGTACGTTGGCGACACATTAAATGCATTAACGGAGTTTATCTAAATGCCACCAATATTAAAGTTATTTTATTGTTCATTTCTTTATCCTTTTAATCATTTGTCTTTTAGAGTTCTTTGACGAGCTTCATTCATTTTAATCATTTTTTTTAAAAATTTATTTGATTGTTCATTTCTTTATTCCTTTTCAAAGTTATTTTATTGATCATTTTTTTATCTTTTTAATCATTAGTTTTTTAGAGTTCTTTGACGAGCTTTATCCATTTTAATCATTTTAAAAAAAATTATTTTATTGTTCATTTCTTTATCCCTTTTAATCATTTGCTTTTAGAGTTCCTTTCGGATGAGCTTCCCACATGCACAACAATTTTCCATCTAGTTGTTTTTCCTCTTTGGGTTAATCATCATTCACATTCTGCTTTAATCTGAATGATTGAACCTTTAGAATGTGTTTTTTTTTTTTTTTTAAATCCAATGTTTATCAATGATAATTCACATAGTCAAAGACAAATGCATTGTACATAGAGCATACGGCATCGCCATTGCCACGATCTAGCCCAGTAGTAGCGCAGCGCCGCTGCACAGACCGACCACTGCGTCTCCTCCTCATCCCACACCACAACAGTCTTTCCACATCCATAGTCTCAGCAAGGCCACCTCCCATAACACAACCCTTTCCACTGTGAAACCCAGTGAGAGAACACGTCGTCCCAGCTCCTCCGCATGGCTCCTGCACCACCATCCCCCAAGCCTCATGTTACTGCATAAAGGGAACCCAACCTGGCTGTGTGCCACTACTCCACCTCCCGAGAACCACCGATCCAAGCTGTTGCACCTTCACAAATCCACCAGCTTATCGAATAAAACCGAAAGGATGAACACCAACTCAGCCACCGTAAAATGTTACGATCACCGTCCTGCATTCTGCTCAACCATTACCAACTGAAACCACTGCCCAACAACTCCCCGAGTCCTCCTTTGTAAGCCTCGAATCATCTCTGTTTTGGCCCCCGAAAACAGAGCATGGCCCTTCTGTTTGGCACGACTCCTCTGCAAGCCGTCAGGTCCTCCACACCAATAACACCAGCATTGAGATCATTGCTAGACAACCCAAGGCACCCCTGACCGTCGCACGCCTCCTCTTCGTCTCTTGGTATGTTTTTGTTCTCTCTCACATTGAGCTCTCCCTCCATCCCACTCTCTCATGCTCAGCCGTTCAGCTAGATGGCATCTCCGCCGCAAACTCAAGCTTGCTCTTCAACTGCTTCTAACGTACCTCGAAGGCTCGATCGGTTTTTACTCTGTAAGTAAGCCTCTACCACTACACTTAGGTCTACTTTTATTTTGTTCCCTATTTATATCTAGGTTAACCTAATAGATGAAGTTTACTATTACCATTTTGCCCTTAGTATGATGTTTCTAGTTTATTGTTTTTGGGTGATTACTTGATGGGTTTATGTTTAATGGGTTTTTGTTTAATCCAATTGGTTTAAATGGGTTATGTTTTTAATAAATCTTGGTTTATTTATACTTCAAAAATTCTTATATTTGTAAATTCAAACTATTCAGTTTTAACTGAACTTGTTTTTAAGTCTCAAAAATTTATATTTATGTAGATAATATTTTAATAATATTGTTAATTAAAGGAAGTAAAGAATGTTTAAATAGAAGAGTTTTTCATGACTATTTTTATGGAAATTTATAGTAGCCAAAGTATTCTATTATTATGCAACTAATCAAAATGTCCGCAAATAGATCATTATATATATAGATGCAGATAATGCATATATAATTAATTGCAGTACATGATGATAATCAATGTTTGCAATATGAGCATACATAATATATATATATATAGTTCTGAATGAAAAGTTGGTTATGATTTGATTATATTCTTGGATGACAAAGTAATAAAAGTGCTTGTTTTGGTTGCAAATTTTTTTTGATCTTTTCTATTATGTTACAATTATATCCTTGATAATAGGACATGGCATGGACTAGAACAACCGCTGGTATGTCTGCGTTATTAGTAACTAGGATTAGAAGTATGTGAGCATAGACAAAGAATTAGGTAGGAGAGGCAAAAACGAATGATCGAGGCCTATGGATGGAGAAGTTTGAGCACCATCATACTCATGCGATGGATGTAGATTTTAGAGGAAACCATTCCCTATGACGAGCATTGCCATATGAAGAGCAACAACCTCCACATGACCCGCTAGTTTGGAGAGATGCCACAAGGGTACGAGTGTTAGGCTTTAACCGAGAAGCATAATCGAGCCATGCTACTAAGATCCGAGCTAAAGGGCATTTGGCATTTGAAACATCTGAATCTTCCTTTGATCTTTTCCGTATTCTTGAAGAAGGTCAACCAATGGAAGATGATGAAGCTACTATAGAGCATAAGTTGAATGAGCAAAGGACAAACATGTATTACAACCCTAACGTTGATGTAATTTTCTACATCTCACAAGACTCGGTAACCAAAAAGAAAGAAGAACTGCCATCACCTTCTTCATTTGAGGATTCGACTACAGCTAGTGGACGTAGACCTTCAAGTGAGTTAGTACACCATTAGTTTTAATTATGTCGTTTATCCGACATCGAAGATGAAATCTTTTCTTAAAGGGGGAGGATGTGACACCCTGATCTTTGAGCATGGATTTAGAGATTGTTAGGTCACCTTTGGACTTGAGTAAATGTTGGAAACATTGGACTAAAGGTCGATTAGTTAAGTTTGTGTGCTTAAGGGTTTGTTATTTTTATGGATGACCACCCAAGCCCATTAATTTCTAGGCCCTCGAAATTTTGTACCTTACACTTCCCGCCACATGCATAGGAGGACCTTTTGGTTTCCAAGAAAATGCAATCATAAGAGGAGAAGGTAGGAGGTTCGGTTTACTAAAGCCCATGCCACTTATCATTCATGCAAGAAGGCTTTAGGATATTTAGAAGATCAATTATGAGGGAGATGAAGGGAAGTTTTAGCATTCTAGGAGGCCAACACAACTTGGAAAGCATGCATGGGAACGCTTAGGGTTTTTAGAAGGGCAATCATAGGAGGAAAGGAATAAGGGTTTCAGTTTTGCTAAGGTTATGACACATGGCGCCCATGCACACTAGTGACCCTTAGGTTTTCCAAGAAGGAAGGTGAAGAGAAAGGGTTATGGAAAACAAAGAGACATAGCCATTTGACAAGCATGCATGAGACCTTTAGGATTTCTAGAAGAATCTAATGATGAAGGGGGGTTTAGGGTTTCAACCATAGAAAGGGGGCATCAGTTGTCTTCCATGCTAAGGAGTTCTTGAGTTCCCAAGAGAAGCAATGATTGAAGAGGGAAAGGTGAAGGGGTTTTGGCCAAGGTAAGATGGGCCACTGGGCTCCCATGCATATAGGTTTCTTGAGCCTTTTCAATTTCCAGCAATAATTCATGATAAGAGAGAATATGAGTGGGAGCAAGGAGGGATATAAATGGGGTCATTAATGGCCAGCATACATACTCAAGGGAGAAGGGAGATCAAGAGTGATTTGGGTATTTTCAGTTTTATCTCATTCTCTTCTCTCTTTCTCGTCCAACTCTAGAAGCCAGACACCATTTTCTCTCAAACCCAAACACCATTATCATGCATCCAAGGGAGAGAAATATTCAAGGAAACTCTTGTGGAGATTAGAACCGTAAGGAAGCTCAACTTTACCCTTTCTCTAGTTCACATCATGAATGCACAAGGGTTGAGGAAGTTTTGAGGTTTCGGATGTGAGGGAGGTAAGGCTTGTTTTCGAACATGAGAGGGTGGCCATGCTTAAACTCTATTGAGCATGGTCTTGCCTCTAGGTTTTTTCTTTTCTAAAACCCGAGTCTTTTATGGCAAAATCAATAAGAAGGAACCTTTTGAATAAAACAAGATATATTCGGCCATTATTAAGGTCTTATGAAATATTTAGTCATCACTTGAAGAAAACACAATGTAGAGTGTCTTGCACATGTTTAGAAACACTCGACCACTAGGGTTTCAACCAAGGGAAGGAAGGACTTAATGACATTCGGCCCCTAGGGTTTCTTGTCGTGTGTATATGTGCTTGTGAATCAAAGACAAGGGCAAAGAACAAAGAAAGAAAATTTATAGATGGATGGCCCTAAAACTGATTAGGGTTAGATGTTTAATCCCCCTAGTACACGAACCTCATTTTTGGATTTTAGTATTTTGATTTTTAGGAATATAAAATTTAACACATACACTTTCAGCTTGCTTGATCGTCGGTATTTATTTATGTTGAAGCTTTGTAAGCTAGCCTCTAACTTACTCTTGGATAATATACTTATGTCTTTGTGCAAACTCACATATTGTTTGTATTGCTTAATGAACCATCCACTCTCAAATGTCACATGATATGATCGATTTTCCTCTATCGTATGCTTGAATCTTCATGATATGCTCTAATGATGCTTGCTGGAATTTTGGTTCAAATGACATGTTTCGAGCTTTCTTTGTATTGATATATGCCTTGTTGTATAATCATGTGTTATGTCCATGTATATGCATCTAATTGTTCTAATTATTTCAAGACATTCACATGGTGCATTCTCTACATATTGAGCACAAGTATATGACATGGATACAAGAAAAGTTGCATGGTTTCATTACAAGTTACATGTCATATATTTTCCGGTTGTATATTAAAAGAAAAGATTTTTGTCACGACCCCAATGTTAGGATAAGGGAATATCCTAATAGAATTCTTTTGTCCACCCTGAAGTGCTTAAATTAGAGTGGTAACCCCTGGATTGACGAAGTACAGGCGTGAGCATCTCTTGATACTGATGTAGTCACACCCGGTCAAAGGTCCGGTAATGTGATGTGGTAACTAGCAGGGAGCCCAAGGTTCATACAGGTAGCCGTAAGGTGTCCATATATTGTTATATGGAATAAGTATACAAGTAATTAAAAAAAAATTACATTTGTTACATGGTTATATTGTTATTTTGTCAAATGGTTACAAGATCAGTTTTTTTGAAAAAAAAAATGAATCTAGACGGGACAAAAATGTGTCTTGACAAAATCGCACGTACATGCCCATGCATTTATATTCATTGTTTACCTTATACATGCTTATATTATCTTTGTATATATTATTCTTTTAACTTGTTGAGATTTCTTGAAATCTCATTATAGTAATTTCTACTTCTATTCCTTCTGAAATGATAGAAGTTGTGACAAGACCAGAGGATAGGAATGGGGAAGCGTAAGTGTGACGAGCCCCGAAGATTCCCAAGAGAATCGTGGACGCTTCATTAGTAGAGCCGCTCGAGGTAGCCTAGAAGTTTATTTGTGAAGTTTTAGAGCTTTTTGAGGATATCCAGAATATTGTGAAAAAAAAAAAGAAAAAAGAATTTCTGGACTATAGCATTGTTGATGCGATGAAAACAATGTTTAAGGGTTTTAATGAAAGGGCAAGGTTTACGACCCTATTTTATATGGATGGTTAAGACAATTACTTTTGAGATTAATAGTACTTTGTTTTAATACCATATTAAATTGCTCAAACCTTTACTAGTTTTGAATGATTCTGCTGCGATTATTGCATATTGCTAGAATTATGCTATGTGCATTATATGTTAACTGTCATGAATAAGGAGTATGTGACTTTGTATTGTATGTCCCGACGCTTCAATTTCCGTCAAATCCCAAGCGGGCTCCGTCAAATCTCAAGCGGGATGTGGGGGCATCACTTGTATCTTTCTAATCTAAATCCAAATTGGATCATTTTACCTCATACAGAGTAGTAGCCTCATTTTAGGGTTTTTTTGGGAATCCCCCCATATTCAATCAATGATACGAAGATATATGCTCCTTCACGAGTCAAACTGCACATCTAATATCACAAATGCTCAAGTAGAAATCATGTTCACACGTTCTTACGGTTTTCTTTCTATTGATAAACGGGCAGACTCGAAAAAGCAAGAAACTACTTGCAAAATAAATCCATATTATTTATCTTAAAATTGTGAGTGACATTTCATATACATAATTAACATATAAATCCACTTAAAACATGCACAATGGATAAAATTTTGTCATTGATAAGAGCTGCAGCTGCACAAGGGTTCCTCGTGCACTAAATTGTATAGTCCTGCGTTTTTGTATTGCACTAAATTGTAATAATGCTTTCATACATTGCCGTCTTTGTTCTTTTTCCTTGTTTTCAAAGGTTTTGTTGTCCTTGTAAATCCACAATGTTTTTTTCTAATCAAAGTGCATAAAAAATACATCAGAGAAAGAGGATGGGGTTGGTGCCCTCATTACGTTGATTGCACTGCTAAGAGGGAGCAGATAAAATAAAAAAAATGACAAAAGAACCAAAGTTTCTGACCCATGTTCCTTCGCTCAGACGAAGGAAGGGACCGCCACAAACAGTTTGCTTTGATCCCACTAGTCGGTCAATTGGTTATGACTTGAAACCACACTCGGGATAAAAAGACACTACAATCACTTGTTTTTAAAGCATTTTGTAAGACAACAACATTTCCATAACCTCTATATTCTTGTTCAAAAAACGCATAAATATAGTTAGATAGCTAGAGATGAAAACACTCGATCCACAATGGCACCAAAAGAAAACCAGTACCGGCACGAAGGCCACCCACGCACCAACTAAAATAGTGTGGGTAGGACGCATCTTCAATTTCTGAGACCAAAGAATCTGTTGGCGCCGCACATGTAGTCAAAAGAGTCATGAAATAGCGATAGTGTCGAAGCCAATGCACAACATTGGTGGCATGTGAGTCTTACGCGCTAGTCGGATGGTGGCAATTCATGAGCCATCTTGTAGATTGACGTTTGGGGAATGCGGTAGTGTAGCCAGAAAGCGGTACATCGGACATTTTCTGACCTAGTAGAGAAAATACAAGACAAATATACACAATGGTGTGGAGAGAGGAAAGGAGTGAGAGGAAGGCAGTTCTTTGATTTCTACAGAGGAGGGAGAGAAAAGGTTTCTAGAAAGAGAAAGTAAATGGAGTATTTAAATCCTGAATGTTTTGCTTGTTGGTTGATTCGCTTTCCTCAAATTACTTTGCTGCTATTTAAACTCTGGAACACTTTCTTTGAATCTTACTTAAAGGTCACCTCGAGGAACGTCTGTGAGCAGTTGCATAATCCAGTTTCCCTCAGACAAAAGGTACATAGATTTACAAAAGACTCGGCCGCAGGCCTGCAGCCTACTTGTCGCTGAAAACCTTTGATTGGTTCATTTCAAGTGGTTGACAAAGTTACAGGTATTTAATACTCAAAGCATAAGTGTAAAAGAAACGAACTCAGATTAACGGACATGCATTACTATGCATGAATCTCTCCAACATCAGCATTGAGTTTTATGGCCAACATCCTTCCTCACACCTGATAAACAAACCAAAGCGAGAACCACTTGGTACAATCTTTACAGGTCTACAGAAATAGTTTCACATTTGATTTCAAAAGAAAATGGGTGTTATTAGATCAGAACTATATACTTGTAGTTCAATGGCATCTTATTCAACAAAAAAAGAAAAATAAGTAAAAGCCAAACTGAACACTTGGACCTAGATTTTTTTTGAATAATAATCCAACCAAAAGTTAAACTCAAACCTCGAACTCTAGTATGCTTCGTTTCATGAGACAAGCTCAAAACTTCAATTTTTTAGACAGATAATTTCAGGAACAATGAAAAAATGTGGTATGAGATGGACAGCTTGGGAGTTTGTTTGGGTTGGGGGAGGGGGCAAGATTTTGGAATGAACCTGCTTTTTTATTCAGTCTCATCTATTTTCAAACTTCAATTGCTTCATGAGTTACACCAAAGATCTCAAGTTTGGTTAAATTTATTGTCAACATGAAACAGATGTGATTTTGTTGAAGAATTGGGGCCAGAATCAAGGGAAAATTAGGATGGGTAATGCATAAAGGCTCTCCTCCAAGGTCAATCAGCGGATGAAAAGGTACAGCTAAAAACAATTGACAGAAGCTCATTGCTTTACAAGCTAATCCCACACCGATTCAGAAAGATATGTTCATTGACAGGGAAATGATATGAATCGCAAATGAATTCATTGAACAGAATTAAAAAAAAAAAAAAAATTCAAAATAAGGGAATCTATTGGTAATAAATTGTAGAGAAATGATATTTGCAGTTATGGAATGTGTAAGTGTCATGCAATCTCTTTGAAAAAAGTGAATAAATACGAGACCCACATGAAAAAAACAAATTTTTTAATATCCTACTATTTTTTAAAACGATTGCACGGTGCTTACATACTTCACAATTATATGTAGCATTACTCTAAATTGTATGATGCCCAAGTTAACAGACAAAAGAAGAAAGGTTTGGTTTGGGGATGGTTGGTGTTTGCAGTGTCATCAGAATTAAGTCAATGAATTCTAGATGCGTAAACCAAGGCTCAAGCTCAAAATTAAGTCAAACATAAGTTTGGGTCTAGTTCAGCATGAATTTAAAGCTAGCCCAAGCATGCTTAAAGCGACCAAACTAAGCTGGTAGATGACTACTTCATTAACAGTTAACCCAGCATGAATAATCCATAAACAATTAACAGGTGCTTTAAGACCAATAGGGCAGAAGATAATCCAACATTCCACTCTATTCCTCGTTCCCCTCTACGGGAAACACCTCTTTTTTTCACTCGAGGCACTCATCACAAAATACTCGAAACATAACCTGAAAACTACAAAAGAAATATAAACTTCTTCAACAACTACACTAACTAGTCTTTGTAAAACATACAAGCCAAGGAAGAGTAACCTCATTATTTCACAATGAACAGCCAACACTATCCCAAATTGATGTAATATGCAGGAAACCAAGGATGCATTTGGTTCGATTAACCCCAAATTCAGGAACCGTACCGTAAAAACCCAATTTATCCATACACGAATCAACTAATTTTCCAAATCATAAACCACAATTATCATTAACTAACTCAATAATCCTCAAATTCAATATCCCGTAAACAAAAAGGAAAAAAAAGGCATACTAGAGTTTACATGATGCAACGTAAAAAACGTGTAATGAAAATGCGAAAGATAGATCCCATAGACTTATCTCGACGCATCAGTCCCGGCGGGCCTTAAGACGCTGGTTAAGCTGCTCGACCCTGACGACGAGACCGGTGACGGAATAGAGGATCCAGTAGAAGATGAGAGCGGCGGCGATGAGTAGGGCGTTGCGCTGGCTCTTGATGATGGACTTCTGGTGGCGGAGGTGCTCGGAGGGGCTGCAGGAGTCAGGAGACTCGCACTGGGGTCTGGTCTCGTACTTCCAGTATATGTCCATGAGCAGGAAGAGGCAGAACGGAACCACCGACAGCAGCGGCTTCAGAAGGTTACGAGTGACGGCGATGAGCCCCTTACGGATCCCATCAAGCCCCGGGATGGTAAGCAGGAGAACCATGATGGCCTCGGCACCCGCCGCGTAGCCCAGTACAACCCACTCCAGTGCCATTTTCCCCTATAGATCTAATGCTGCTGTTGCTTCGGTTTCTTGCTTGTTTGTTCCCTTGGAGCGTTTCTTCTGGAGGAAGGAGTTTATTTACAGGCCGAGGCGAGAGAGAGAGAGAGAGAGAGAGAGAGAGTCGCGGTGGTCTTGTGGCATATAAAGTGTACGTTTTCTTTATCTCATGGAGGGCAGATTGCACCCAATTTAATTAAAAAATGTTAAATATGAAAATAGTTTATGTAGTTTATCTTTACAATAACTTATCTTTAAGTTTTCATTTGAATTTTTAATTATTTTATTTTTAATATTGATCAAATTAATTATTTTATCAGTTAGGCGCAATTTGGATAGTAAGATGAGATGAGATGATTTTAGATAAAAGTTAAAAGTTGAATAAAAAAATATTATTAATAAAAATGGCTTAATCCTCTTCTAAGGGCCCGCTTGGTATTATTGTGGGCTTGGGTCATGGCATGGTCCAGTAAATTAGTGAATATAAGGCCTAATCCCATGCAAATCTCATTTGAATAGAGCTAGACCACTAACTACCTGGATATTTAGGGATGAAATGATGATCGTTTCATTTGGAGATAAAATAAGACATAATATCCCTAAGACTTAAATTTCAAATAATAGGCGGAACAGTTATCGAATATTATAGGAATAAGTCACAAAGTTCTATTTATAGGGTTCTAGTACGATTATGATCTCATTTGAATTTTTAATTGGAGAAACCATATTATTATTGGCTGACTTAGGCATCGGAGGTGTCACGTCGAGCCCCCAAGCCTCTCTTTACTCTTTGGTTATAGGTGATCACGTGTGAGAAGTTGTGAAACATGTATTTAATAGTTGGCATCATCTGTGGGATTCTTTTGTCCTATAATGTGTGCTTTTCACATGCCCACCCCAACACGATCTTAGGCAACTAAACACCAAGAAGTGACCTTACGAAATATGGAGGGGCAGCTTGCAGAAATGGAGGAAGTAGTGAGGAAGCTTACTGCTGAAGTGGAGTCCTTGTGAAAAGAGACGAGACCCTCAAGGCAAAGAACGAGCCGTCAGGGGAGGACATGGCGCCTAGTGAGCCCAAGAAGGTGGAGATGGAAGGTCACAGTGCTAGTACAGGCAAGCCACCTTAGGACAATGAGGAGACGAAGAAGATGCATCACGACTTGCACAACTTGATGGATAAATATGAGGAAATGGCCAAGAAGATAGAGACCACTTCCTCAGTTGATCAACTGCTGACCAGCACCAATCTGCCATACAATGTAGAAATCATGGCAGTGTCATTGACGCCAAAGTTCAAGATTCCGTCGGTAGACATGTATGATAGATCCAAGGATCCAATGGAGCATCTAGAAACTTTTAAGGCTCACAAGCTCCATGGATTTTCGGGAGAGATCGCATGTAGGGCTTTGCCCTTAACTTTGAAGGGAACAGCCTGAGGGTGGTTCAGAGCACTGTGGCTGGGATCCATAGACAATTTCGAGGAGATGGGCAGGCAATTCATAACCCAGTTTATGGCCAATTGAAGGCGAAGAAGGCTGGCAGCATACTTGTTAACTGTGAAGCAAGGGGAGGACGAGAGCTTGAGAGCATACTTGGCACGGTTCAATAAGGAGAGGATGACAGTTGACAACCAAGATGAAAAAATCATGTTAGCCGCTCTGCTCGGGGGCATTTGGCCGAGAAGTCCTTTTATGGCCGAGTTGGCGAGGAAGACACCCTCCACTTTACGAGAATTTATGGACGGGACAAATGATTTTGTCAATGCCGAGGATACAAGAATCGCCTTAATCACAAGATCGGAATGAAAAGAGGAGCGGATGCTGAAGGGAGGTCCCAAAAGGGATCGAGAAGGAGGACAAAAGGTGAGGAGGGGCCAGCATGAGGGAAGGCACGATGTACATATGGGACAATATGACAGCAACCATGTGCACCACTCTAGTGTGCATAATCAAGATAAGGCAAGGGAGACTAGGCATGATGAGGGTCATGGGCGACAAACCCAAAAGTATTGCACGTATCACAAGAAAAATGGTCACAAAATTGAAGATTGCCACACGCTGAAGCAAAATATTGAATAGATGAGGGGCACCAGAGAGCTGGAGTGTATTGTCGCCAGTAGGGCTGTAAACGGACCGACCGGACCGGATCGAGTTCATTCCGTCCGGTCCACGGTCCATGTGTTTTTCGGACCGAACCTAAAAAAAAAAAATATATTATATATATAATTAATTATATAATTTTCATCTAACCTAATCCTATCACTAACTAATATATAATTATACTATATTATAATTAAGTATAGACTATAGTTATACAGTTATACTTATACTAATATTACTAATATATATCTATACTATATTACTAATAGTCGCTAAGTTGTTTGATGTAAGACCCTCTCTCTCTGCTCTCTAAAACCAAACCCTCTCTCTCTAGAAGTTCTCTTGTCTAAACGCAGCGGGGGGAGGGGGAGCTTCGGCTCCCTCTTCCCTCTCCTCTCCTCCCTCTCTAACGTCGGCCCTTCGTCTTTGACGATTTTTGTTTTGTTTTTGTGTTTTTTTCAGCTTTTGGTGAATAAAGGGACTAGCCGATCCGAGCTTCTCCGGCCCCCATCCTCCTATACACACACCTCCAGGAGACTCCCCTGTCGCTAATCTGTAAAAGCTCTTCTTGCGGTCTCCTCCGGAATAGCGCGTTGCCCGCACGCGCGGGACGTAGGGTTCGAAGCTCGCCGGCGTTTGGGCTTCACGCATCACCTAGGATCTCTCCGACGCTGCTACATGTGGCGGTTTCAGAACCGGCGTCTCTGAATCCTCTCAGCTCGTCCATCGGCTTCTCCTTGTTTCATGCACTGATTTCCTTTACAGTGTTTTAGTGTTTTTTTTTTATTGTATCTAGGTCTAGGAAAAAAAAAACCCATAAATGTAGTGCCCATTCGGACTGGGTCCGAATGGTGTTTCCTCCCCCTTCGCGTAGGCGGAATTGGTGGGCGTTTCCTCCTCCCGTTTATCGGGTTTGGAGTCTTTGTTTGATGGGTTCTGGTTCCTCTGTCCTGAACAGAGGAGTGGTATCTCTTAGACGTAGGTCTGTAGAGATGCGTTGTTTGGACTAGACCTTGCCAGTCACGGTGGTGTACTGGGATACTACTAACGCTTGTATTGACTTATTTTTAAGTCAACTTGTAAGTCCTCTCTCTTTAATGGAACGAGATTTACTGTTATAAAAAAGAATATATATATTACTAATAGTCTAATACTTTTTTATACTAATACTATTATATAGTTATACTAATCATGATTCATAATAACTAATCACTATAAATCTATAACTATATATATTTAGTATCAATATATTAATATATTCTTTAATGTATTATTAATATTATTAAGTGTTAAGAGTTATAGTATAAATTATAATATATGTATAATTTATAAATTTATAATAGTATGTATAATTAAATATTTTATGCTTATTTATAATGGTATGTTAAGTATGTATCTTTATCAATTATAGATGTAATATGTATAGATAATTAAATTATTTATGCTTATTGCTTCATATACAAAATGTTAAAAATTGTATATGGCTCATTATGCATTAACATACTTTAAGTTAGTAATAAAATAATAATTAACATCTTCAATAATGTAATTTTCATTTAATTTATTATCATTGACCATATAAAATATTTTTTTATTGAGTTTGTTACATAATCCATATTAATAAGTCACTTAGTTTAATTTAGTATTGTAAATAAATTTTTTTTATTAATTGATGTGAAAAAAAAAAGCCGGACCGAATGGACCAGACCGAACCGGACCGTTTACACCCCTAGTTGCCAGGAATGCTTCTCCACCACGGCGTTTTGGCAATAGGAAGTAGGAATGCAAACCTCAACGGAGTGAGAGCCCGAGAAGGAAGGGATCACCTAAAAGAGGAAGGAGATCGTAGGAACTGTGAGATCGGCGTCCTGGGCAAGGTGCGAATCGAAGACATCCACCATTGTGAGATACGTACCATAGCTGGAGGAAATGCAGGAGGTGGTCCGACCTCCTCCGGGAGGAAGGCTTATGCCAGATGGGTGAGGTACGAGGAGGTGTACAATGTAGAAAGACCGGTTAAGCAGCCCCGGTCACAATCCTCTCCCACAATATGTTTTGACGATAATGACTGTCGAGGAGTGGTTTACCTGCATGATGACGCGTTGGTAATATCAATGTTGGTGGCAAATTACACCACCCGAAGGATACTATTCGATAATAGGAGTTCAGCAGACATCCTATTCTAGGATGCTTTCACGAGGATGGGAATAAGCGTAGACTAGTGCTGACTACTTTGAAAGGGTTCACGAAAGTAGCAATGCAACCTATGGGGTCCATCACGCTGCCAGTTTCAGTGGAGACAGACCCCCACCTTGCCACCACCATGACAGAGTTCTTAGTAGTAAAGACATAGTCGGTGTATAATGCTATCATCGGTCAACCAACGCTAAATGCTTTGACGGTGACTACTTCTACCTATCATATAAATATGAAGTTCACCACAAAGGCGAGGATTGGGGAAGTATATGGCAAGCAAGTGCTTACCCAAGAGTGCTATGTCCATGAGCTCAGGTGGGGAGAGAAAGTCATGAAGGCAGTCAAGTCTTGAGAGGTGCCATGGTAGCCCTCTCTCCGCCCCCACCTAAAGTATTCATAACGAAGGCGGAAACAAGGGATGAAGACACCCTAAAACAAGGACAGGTAGACGAGCCCTTGGAGCTTGACAACTGTGACCCAGCTCAACCAGAGAACCACGTGAAGATTGGAAACAAAATAACGAAAGAAGAAGGCGACAACTAACATAGATCATTCTCGAACACAAAGACATTTTTGCATGGAGCCATAAAGACATACTAGGAATTGCCGACGATATAATAGAACACCAGTTGAACATCAGGCTGAATGCACGACCTATTAAGCAAAAAAATAGGAATTTTAGTTTCGAGAAGTACAAGGCGATTGCAGAAGAAGTGGGTCGCTTGTTGGCAGCGGGATTCATTAGGAAAACTCAATACCCTGATTGATTGTCGAATGTGCTGTTGGTAAAAAAACCCAACGGGAAGTAGCGGATGTACATAGACTTCATATACCTAAACAAGGCATGTCCAAATGATAACTTTCCCCTCCCTCGAATAGACTTGATAGTCGACACCACGACGAGTCATAAGATGTTGAGCTTCATAAATGCTTATTCAAAGAATAATCAAATCAAGATGGGTCAGTCTGACCAAGACAGAACGACTTTCAAAACTGATCAGGGACTGTAGTGCAAAGTCATACTTTTTGGGCTGAAGAATGTGGGGGCAACATACCAGAGGCTAGTAAACAAGATGTTCAAACATCAAATAGGCCGAAACATGGAGGTGTACGTGAATGACCTCTTGGTAAAAAGTATGGAGTTTGGGCAGCATGTGGAGGATCTAAGGGAAACTTTTGGCATGTTACGATGATACAAGATGAAGCTTAATTCGACCAAATGCATGTTCAGCATGCAGTTGGGCAAGTTTTTGGGATTTATGGTGTTGAAGAGGGGCATCGAGACAAATCTCGAAAAGCTACAGGCAATCCTGGAGATGAAGTCGCCCACGAACTTGAACGAGGTCCAAAAGTTGGCGGGAAGGATTGCGGCCCTCAACAGATTCATGTCCCGATCAATAGACAAGTACCTCCCTTTTTTTTCAAGTATGAACGATGGCTCAAGGCTGGGATTCCCGATGTGATGAGGCATTCACACAACTGAAAGAATACCTAACTCACTCGCCGTTGCTTAGCGAGGCCAAGAAGGGGGAAAATAGGAAGAGCCAGAAAGTAATAAATAATCGTAGTAGTTAAAGAAGGGACATGCAAAATGGCGTGAAGGTGAAACAACTTTTCACAGATGCATGTGAAATGACAAAAAGCCCAAAGAAATGAAGCGGCATCTCGATTACAAGTCCCATCACACTACGCGTGATGAGACTTCACGGGATAACTGGAAGGGGTTTAATCCTCTCCCAAGGGCCCGCTGTGTATTATCATGAGCTTGGGCCATGGCATGGTCTAGTAAGTTAGTAAATATAAGGCCTAACCCCATGTGAATCTCATCTAAATAGAGCTAGAGCACTAACTGCCCGAGTATTTTGAATTTTCAAGATGAAATGGTGATCGGCTCATTTGGAGATAAAATAAACCTTAATATCTCTAAGGCTTAGATTTCAAATAATAGGCGGGACAGTTATCGAGTATTATCTGAATAAGTCACACAACTCCATTTATAGGATTCAAGTACGATTATGATCTCATCTAAATTTTTGGCTGGAGAAATCATATTATTATTTGTTAACTTAGGCATCAGATATGTCTCGCCGAACCCCCAAGACTCTTTACTCTTTGGTTGCAGGTGATCGCATGTGAGAAGTTGTGAAACACGTCTTCAACAGTTAGAATATTATTTTTTAATATTATTATTATTTAAGGATTTGAAAAAATTGAATTATGTTTTGTTTATTATATTTTATGCGAAAATTTTAAAAAAATTGTAATGATAAAATGAAATGAGATGAGATGAACGATTTCACTATTCAAATGGGACCTTAGTGAGCATTGAACAGTCAAATGTAAGGGTGTGCATCCAAGTTAGCGTATAGTCGGACTTGGAAGAGGGTGTCAAATCCAACTCGGGTATCCACCTTAGTTAGCTCGTGCCGATATCTGGATGCATCTAGATTTTTGAAATCCTGAAATCGTATTGTATTTGAATTTTGCAACTTTTTTTTTAAAGAAACCTATAATTTATTTAAAAAATTTTAAGAAAAAATTAATATTGAAAACATAATCCTGGACCTGAGTGGCCATTCAAGTAAAGAGCTGGTTTTAGTATTTTTATTATCTTTCCTTGTTCCCATCGTAAAGGTTTATGTCCATTATAACTCATGGTTTCTGGGATGAATATACATCATATTTTGCGATGATTTTATCCTACTTTTTGCTCTAAATCTCAAACTCTCTTACTATATATTTGATGAGTAAATTAAGTTATAACTGTTTAAGCATGAAACATATATAGCATTTTGATCAATTTCAATGATTGGAAGAATATGCAAGTCTGGAATTACCGATGAGAGTCTGATTCGTGTGACCGATGAGAGAGAAACAGTGACGGAGGCTCGAGATCGTAGAGAGGGCCCTAGGGTTTTGGAGAGAGAAAGATAGTCCGTAGTTGGGGGTGGGGGAGGTTGATCTTTGAAATTGCGAAGTTGGCTTGGTTTGTGTTCGATTAGGCCAGTGGCAGCTCATTCTTTGTGCCCTTTCTGAATAGAACCATTGCAAGTGCTTGTTTAATTTACTAGTGTGGTAGTCAATGAGTAAGGCCATTCGTATGAAAGAAATTATATTTCCTTAGAATTAGGGTTCTGATCTTTGGCCTCAACACTTAGTTTTCTTCTCTTCGTGGATATTAAATAAAGTGTG
>QEOT01001641.1:0-25936 GCA_003123785.1 Pterocarya stenoptera | reverse complement strand
AAACAATTTCTCAAGGAAATCGACCCTGTCTGGCGTATATTGAAGAAGCTAAACTCATCTCCGATCAACTAGCTGCTACTGGTAAACCAGTAGATGAACAAGATTTGATCACGTACCTCTTGAGTGGACTCAAACCACATTTTATGCCCTTTGTTACTGCCTATACGTTCGCAACAAGGGAGAAGGACCTTCCCATTGATGATTTCCAAATCGAGATGCTCAACTATGAAACATTGATGGAGTCGCCCAATTCTTCTGCACCTACTGAAACCAACTTTGCATTTGCAGCATCACATCCGAAGGTGGGCAACATCAAAACATCAAAAGGGCCGGGCTTCTCTCCTCAGACCCACTCCCCAAGTCGTCCACAACAGAACGTGGGTTCTTCTACAAATCGGCCCAATACTACCCAAGGCAGTGATAATAGGCCTATTTGTCAAATCTGTGAAAAGAAAGGCCACAAAGCACTTGATTGTTATCACAGATTCGATTTTAGTTACCAAGGAAGACTCCCACCATCAGATCTTGCTGCTATGGCTGCTAAAGGAAACAATTCTTATGCTCAACAGGTGTGGTACGCCGATAGTGGAGCCAACGCCGATAGTGGTACACGGGGCGACTTCTACTCCAAGGGCAAGTTGAGAATAGACTCTATTCCATCCCAGGCACCACATCTTCTACGAATAAAATTTCATGTTTTGTGGCCAATCTCGGCGTGTCCACCACTCTCGACATATGGCATGATCGCTTAGGCCATCCTTCTCAAACTAGTTTAAATCATTTGTCTCGTTCAAAATATTTAGACATTTCAATCTCGAATAAATCTGGATTTTGCCCATCGTGTCCTTTAGGGAAATCAAAACAATTACCTTTTAGTGACTCGACTCGCCAATCTTCTCGGCCTTTAGCTCTTATTCATTCAAATGTATGGACATCTCCTATGTATTCGGTTGGTGGAGCAAAATATTACGTCATTTTCGTTGATGATTTTTCACGATTTACTTGGTTATATCCCATTAAATCAAAACATGAGGTGTTTGCTATTTCCACAAAATTTAAATCCCTTGTGGAAAATGTTTTCTCTTGTAAAATTCAACAACTACAAACGGACAATGGTGGCGAATTTCTTTCCACTTCTTTTAAATCTTTTCTACAAGAAAATGGCATCTTTCATCGCTTAACATGTCCTCACACGTCTCAACAAAATGGGATCGCTGAGCGAAAGCATCGTCATATTGTTGAGACTGGACTAACTCTTCTAGCCCGCTCTCACATACCCAACACATATTGGGCCGATGCTTTTCTTACCTCAGTTTATCTCATTAACCGACTCCCAACAAAAGTGCTAAATAATTTAACTCCTTTTTACATGCTTCATAAACAAATTCCAAAATATTCTCATTTGAAAATTTTTGGATCTGCATGTTTTCCATTATTGAGACCATATGAAAAACACAAACTCTCTTTTCGCAGTAAAGAGTGCATTTTTATTGGCTATGCCAGCCAACAAAGAGGGTATAGATGTCTCGACTATACGTCGGGACGTGTGTATATTTCACGCAATGTGGTCTTCAATGAAACCCATTTTCCAGGGAAAGATGGAGTCCTTTCACCACATGCCTCAACGAGGGAAGAAACCCCAGGTATAACTCTTCCAGAATTTTCTATTTCAGTCTCATCCCTTTTTGACACTCAAACTCCCGAAAATGAAACCAACCCATATGGAATCAACTCCAATCTACCTCAGCCTTATCTCTCGGCCGATCCTAATACCGAAAACACCCAAACCCAACCACACGAATCCGAACAAAACCCAGATTTCCGTAATTCTCTCTTCCAAAATCCAGAACCTCAAAATCCAGAAACCCACTCCAATCCACATCATGTAGCATCACCAAATCCCACTGCATCCACTAACACCGAAAATGCCATCATTGAACCCAATCGAGTAACCACTCGATCAATGACCGGAAATTCCAAACCCAAAAACTTTCCCAACTTCACTGTCTACTCCACGCAATATCCTTGCAGGTACTCTCAATGACAATCACCGAACCTGAACCAACAACTTACGCACAAGCAATAACTTCTCCCGAATGGCGTGCTGCGATGGGTCGTGAGTTTGATGCTTTAATGGTGAATGGAACTTGGTCACTCTGTCCTCGCCCATCTGGTAAGAATGTTGTTCAAAATAAATGGGTCTTTAAAATTAAACGACTCTCTGATGGCAGTATTGAGCGCTATAAAGCGCGTTTGGTTGCAAAAGGATTTAATCAACAATATGGGCTTGATTATGGAGAAACCTTTTCTCCAGTGGTGAAACACACCACAGTGCGCATGATTATTGCTTTAGCTGTGTCCTTTAATTGGAATATTTGTCAAATCGATATCTCAAATGCTTTTCTGCATGGGCTACTAGATGAAGAAGTTTTCATAGAGCAACCTAAGGGATTTGTTGATGAAAATTACCTTGACCATATTTGTCGATTACACAAGTCTCTTTACGGACTTAAACAAGCACCACATGCTTGGTTTCGTCGTCTCTCTTAGTGCCTTTTGGAATATGGTTTCATTGAGTCTAATGTTGATTATTCTCTTTTTATCTATGTAAATGATTCTGTGAAATTGTATGTACTGATTTATGTGGACGACATACTTGTCACCGGCTCAAGCAATAGTGCCATTGATTCCTTCATTTTGTCACTCAAAGAATCATTTCTTGTTAAAGATTTGGGTGAGCTGAGTTTCTTCCTAGGTGTCCAAGCAACTCGTGACAAAGACGGCCTACATCTACGTCAGACAAGATACATAACTGACTTGCTGGACAGCACTAAAATGGGTGGTGCCAAACCTCTAAATTGTCCAACAACATTAGGACCAAAACTATCATCTGAAGAAGGTGAACTTTTGATGGACCCGACTGAGTATCGTCGTGTAGTTGGAGCCCTTCAGTACTGCACAATATCACGACCTGATATAGCCTATGCAGTAAATCAACTGTGCCAATTTATGCACAACCCCCGTGAGCCACATTGGGTTGCTGCAAAACGAGTGCTTCGATATCTCAAAGGTACACTCGATTATGGTCTTTATTTTTCACCCGGTGATATTAACCTACATGTTTATTGTGATTCTGACTGGGCGGGAAATCCGGATGATCGACGAAGCACAACTGGTTATGGCATATTTCTTGGTCCTAATCTTATCACTTGGACAGCAAAGAAACAGCCTATAGTGTCCAAAAGTAGCACCGAAGCCGAGTACCGTAGCATAGCAATTGCAACGGCTAACTTATATTGGATAAGGATGCTAATGAAGGAACTTCGAGTTCAACTTTCATCTATACCAACAATTTGGTGCGATAACATTGGAGCTATTGCTTTGGCCTCCAATCTGGTGTTTCATGCAAGAACGAAACATGTTGAAGTCGATTACCATTTCATCCATGAAAAAGTACTCAACAAAGACATCCAAGTCAACCATTTATCAACATCTGATCAGATTGGTGACATGTTTACAAAAGGACACACGGCTCCAAGATTTGCATTTCTTCGAGACAAATTAATGGTAATACTGATTCCCATTAATTTGAGGGGGGGTGTTAGACCAAACCAACAAGCAGATCCCGTAAGTCAAGCACAAAGTAATGATACAAATATGATCCCTGAAATCAAGCATACATTGATGAGCTCTTCAAAGCAGCTGTTACAGTTGGAGATTCCATAAATCAAGGATACGTTGACAATTGCTCCTGATATGCAGCCCAGCTGATTTAGTTTCCTTGTTTTGCTCTGTTTCAGTAAATTCCCCTGTATACGTTTGCTGTAAATTTATTCTCATTCCTTTTAAAGCTGTAACCGACAGATTCTTGTGTATTATATATAGAAAGAATAAAATCAGAGAAAGGTAAGTTGGTCTTTACACGTTTCTTCCATATTTGTTTACTTTTCTTACAACAAGTAGGGCTGAGCAGTGAGACCCCGCACCCGTTTGCTCCGTCCTGCATCTAGCCCCCTAGCGGGAATGGGGGTGGGGACCTCGAGCTTTTGCTTCATCTCATCAGTAACTCTACCAACCAGATTGTCTAAGAATTGCATACTACCCCTCTTAGTAGAAGCAGTAAAGAGAGTGTGAAAGTAGTTGAGAATCACTGCACCTCTTTCCTCATCCATTTTCCAACTCCCAGTAGAGTCCCTTGTACCCTTAATCCTATTATTAGCCTTTCTTTGTGAAGCCTTGTGATGGAAAAAACTAGTATTTCTATCCCCTTCATTCAGCCATAAAACCCTTGACCTTTGTCTCCACATGATTTCTCCCCTTTCCAGCCATTTATGAACCTCAGATCTAGCCCCTTTTAGTTCCTCTCGATTATGACCCCTGGGATCTGAATCTTCTATCGATTAAAGCTGCAGCTTAGCCTTTTTTAGATTTTTCTGGACATGGCCAAAACTGCTTTTATTCCACCTGTCTAGCTGTTCACTACAACTTTTGATCTATCTCATCACACCCTCCATTGTTCTATCCCTAGAGCTACCCACCCAAGCCTTTTCAATAGCTGTTTTACAATTCCTATCCTCCACCCACATTGCCTCAAAACAAAATAACCTCTTCCCTCTCCTCTGATATCTTTCATTCTGTTACTACAAATTTATTGACATATGATCAGAATATGCCACACTACGATGACTAACACTAGCTATAGGAAATAAAGCCTTCCACTTTAGATTAGCCAAGCATCAATCCAATCTCTCACTAATGCATTGACCAAGTTCTTTTTTATTAGACTAAGTGAATGGATTGCCATTAAAACCCAAGTCTAACAGCTCACAATCATCAATTACTTCTCGAAAATCTTTCATCTGTGTATTTATTCTATCTCTTCCACCACTTTTTTCATTGATACTTAACACCTCATTAAAACCTCTGATCAAGAGCCATCATAGATCATTTGGTACCTTTAAAGATCTAATGAGGCTCCAAGTATCATGTCGCCTACTAGCATCAGGTTGACCGTACACTCCAGTGAGATACCAAGTTTCACATGCTTCAATAGCGTCATGAATAGAAGCATGAATGTGACTCCTTGAAAAATTCTTAATAACCACATTAATATCATTCTTCCAGAAGAGGGCAATTCCTCCACTCCTCCTCTCACTACTTACTGTCAAACAGTTCTCAAAACCCAATGTATATTTGAGTTTCTCTATAACTTTTTCATGTAGCCTGGTCTCTTGTAAAAGTAAGACCTTTGGACCTTCCTCTCTGACTAAATCAAATAGAACTCGAACTCCCCATGGGTTTCCAAGCCCACGGGAGTTCCAACTAAGAACAATCANCCCCCCCCCCAAAAAAAAAAAATCAACTTGCTCCTCTTACTCTCTTTATGTGGTAGAGAAACACTACTACCTCCTTCTAATGGATGTTTTTTGCATAAACTCATATACTGATTAACATGACTCTTACCTGGAGTACGAGCATGTTTTTTCAAGTGTTTTGAGTGGACCTCCTTTGTGGCATTAGGGAAAGTGGATGGGCCTCACATGCAGTATTGTCTTGGACTAGAGGAGACCGCTCATTCACCAGGCCCACAAAAATAGTCTCTGCGTTTAGATTTAAATTTTCGTTAGAGCCGCCACCCTCCTAAGTAGTCGTAGCAGGAACACAATGTGCACAACTTTCCTTTGATTCCGGATTTTTGTCATTAAGACCTGAAGTTTGATTATCCCCTTTTGAATTTAGAGGATTATCCTCCTGATCCCCTCCCTCAACATCGCCTAAGATCTCGCCCATTCCTAAATGGTTAAAAGTCTTGCCCGTAAAATTTGAATTAAGTGCAACCTGGTCTCCACCCTCCACCACCACGTGCTTCCCCATCCCTGATGGGTTACTCTTCATCATCGAGTTATTTTCTGTCTACGCAGAAACACAAACTTTGCTTCCTCCTGATTTTGCACAAAGCTAGCTTCCAAACTGCTTGTTGTTAGCCACCATAGAATCAGTTATTTGGCATCCTACTCCCTCTTGAATAATTCTTCCACAGTATAGACAGAAACGCAACAGTTTCTCATACTTGATTGGAACTCAGGTTCTCACCCCTTCCAACAAGACAGTGCACCCCCTAGCTAAAGGTTTTTTCAAACCAATAAGATTTTTACTCAAAGGAACATACCCTACCCCACATCATCCGCATCCACCTCCACCTCTTCCACTACACCTAATGAACTTCCCAATTTTACCCCACACTCCCTCGACATCCCTGCCAAAGGCAGATTATGGAACTGGACCCACAATGATACCTCATCGAAGGACATCTTGCTAAAAGGGGTATGTTCGTATAAAAATATATCTGCAAGTGCACAGAATCGTAACAAGTAGTAAAGTGTTTTAAAGAAAACGGATATCAAATCCACATGGAATAATTATGCTATTGAGTATTGAAATTGACTAAATTAATTACTATTTGAAAAAATTTGAAGAATGGTTTATCTAAATTAAGCTGAAGAAAAGAACATTAAAATTAAAATTTTAAAAATAATAATAATAGATCTAGAGCATTTGACTTCACCTATCAAATCCCACATAATTTATTCTTCCTTCTAATAGAATTCCAATTATTCTAAGTTGATGATAAAAATTCCTTAACTATTCAATATTTTCTCTCTAGTAATACAAAAAAATATTTCCAACTAATAACTCCATATTTCTATATAAATTTGACTAATTGGAGACTCATTAAATTTATTTTATTTTTTTTAAATCACACTAGTCGTGGTAAAGCATTTATGCTTTCACTCAACTAATGGTATTTAATACTAGAGCTTTAATCACAAATTACCTCTCGGTCTCATTGCAATCCAAAAGATCGAACAATAGTTAGCTAGAAAATTGTAAGCATTAAGAACATGGAATAAACACTCAATCATGAAAATATTGAAAATAAAATAATTTAGAATATAAATTGTGTCTTCAATATTAGGCTACATCAAAGCTCTAGAAAATAGAATAGTTCATAATGGAATTGAAAAGAAAAAGAATAAAACTAGTGTTCTTTATTGAAGTCGGTTGATGACGCATGCAGCTCTCGCCTCTGCCCTTCAGTTCCGCCTTCTCGAAAGAACACTTAAAGAATAAATTTTGAAACTCTAAACTCAAACTCAGACTCTAAAACATAAAAACTCTTGACTTCAATTCAGATTTCTCCTTTATTCATCTCACGAGTCGAAATTAAATAGATGTTGAAATTCAAATATAGAAATAAGATAACTGCAGCTACAATCTAGCCTAAAGATCTAGAAATTAGTTTCTAAATATAAATGTTAACATAAAAAAAATTATCCCAAGAATAATGGGATTATCTAAAATGAAAGATTCAGTGATATGTGGCTTGAATTATGAGATTCAGAAGGATTTGGTCGTCAACAAATTCATTGTGAAACTCGGATTTCGTGATCAACAGCAGATTGATCCCGGTCGGGAGGAATTATCCCACCGAGTAGATGCCGTGTGCTCTGAATATAACTGGCATGAATGTCACAAATGAACGGGCATGGAGGTCATAAAGACCACAAGGTCCTCTCCTCGCCTACCGAGTGGAAAGACTCCCAACCAAGATGAAATACTCATCTTGCCTTTTCTAGTTGATGCCCATGATGTCATTTAGGTTGGTCTTTTATGTTGGTCGTTTAGACTAGTCGCCCAGTCTAACCTCCTAGAGCCATGTCACCAAATCTTCGCACCTTCTGGTCGCGCCTTCTGGTCACGAGTTTCCTTGCCTACCGAGAAGTAAGTCTTCTCGCCTTTGGATGAGAGAAATCTCTTTGCTGCCCACGGGACATGGCTCCTCACCCAAATCTCATCACTTCTCTTTAGATCTCGTTGCCTCTCATTAGTCTGGATCCGTAGTCTCTTCTTTTGTACCAAAATGCTTTCTTTTTGCACTAAATCTTCTCATTCCATCAAATCCAAGAAAATATATAAAAATATGTATAAATAAAATGAAATGAATAATATTGAATGGAAAATGACATTTTTTATAAATAAAAGAGTAATAAAAATCACATAAAAATCATACTTATCAGATACTCCCAAATTTAATCTTTGCTAGCACTCGAGCAAATAAGAAAGAAAGACAATTAAAACATGCATTGGTTTGATTCATAAAATTTATTGCCTCAAAGATTGTCTAAAGTCTATAATTCAAAGAAATCATTCAAGATCAATCAAGTCCCAAAGTTAATTCAAAACTCAATTCCACTGCATTATCCATCCAGACATTTATGCATACCCATCATTCTCACTTCATCATTAGCTCCCAAGATAGTTTTATGCAAACAAGTAAATCAGTAATAGATCTCTAATAACTCCATAGGCTTGCTTTTCAAATCACTCTCCACTAATGCAGAACAGATACTATCATCAGGGATCAATAAATCTTTATTAAGCTTGTAATGTAAGGCTAGGGTGAGGGATACAAAGAAAATGTAAGATTCAAACAAAGCAAGAGAACTTAAGTTTGAACATCAACAGAATAAATGGAGCATTCTCACTTCTAACACAAACAAATCTTCTCAATCATTGTAAATCTCTCAACATACCTCTCTTTATTGCATTTTAAGTATCTCTCTCTTTATCCCTCTTTTCAGCAAATTGGATTTTTTTTTTTTTAAAAAAAAAACATTCCATACATTTTTTACTGCCTTTGTGGATAACTCTCGTCGGCCTTTTCTTGTTGGCCACACAGTAGACGAGTTGAATTTTCACACCTCCAAACTTATGATTTTGATAATATTGTTATAATTACTTTACTTGTAGATCTTCTACCTCTCTTGCCTTTTATGTTCTTGTGAGTCTGTGATTTTGTGGAAACTTAGTTCCTCTGAAAGGTAAGGATATTAGTGTTTAAACTCAATTAGGGTAGGGAATATGAGATTTACAACAAAGAAAAATATAAGGCCAAAATATATTTCAATAAAACTCAAAGGGGCGGCTAGAGATAATGATAATAAACATATAAGCTTGAAAGACTAAATTAGTCCAAAGAATGCCTTAATCATTTCCTCAGTAATATTTTGTCTAGGATTCTGCCTCGAGTGTAATCAAACAAGTTCTAGAATAAGTTGAGACCATATAAATTCACAAAATTCACATAAAACTTCTCTAGGTACTCAAAATAATTAATGATCATAAGAAGCATTCATTGAACGTAGAAAATATCAAATTAAGTAGGATCAAGTAAAGATTTAACAACTAGACTTAAGTAATGAGAATTTTTCCTAAAAATTATAATTAATTTCATTCATATTCTTATCATAGGCTATTTCTTCATCAAACCATATTGTTTTTATCATCATTATAATTATTATTATTAGGATTATTATTATTTTTTATTTTTATTATTATTTTTTTAAAATAAAGAAAATAATATCATTTTATCCCAAACTTAAATATCACATTGTCTTCAATGGGAAAAAATGAAGAAAAATTAAAGCAAAGAATTAGAGAAGTAAAAGATGCTCCCCTATTTTTTTTTTTTTCTGGTTTTCCAATTGAATATTTTCCTTGAAGATGCAGTCGTGTTCCCGTTGGAGATCTTCTCAGCCTTTTCATTCCTTCAATTTGATGGAAGCAGTTTGAGTTCAAGCTTGGGTGGTTCCTTACATGGTAGCTTTGGGAATTCAACTCCATAAGTCTTGTCGGCCATGACCACCTCTCGATCACTTATTTGAAAACAAGAATGTACCTTAGAAGGGAATTCTATTGATTTAGATACGTCCTAAGTGACCTGCTCCTCGCCGACCCTCAAAATGAGTTTCCCTTTTTGGACATCAATTCCCAATTGCAAGGAAATGTCAGCCTAGTATCAAAGGGATCTCCTCGTCCTCCTCCATATCGAGTACAATGAAGTCGGTCGGACAGATGAACTTATCAACTTTCTCCAGTACGTCCTCAATGAGTCCTCTCGGGTATTTAATGGATTTATCCACCAAATGTAGAGAGATGGTGGTCAGCTTTGCTTCTCTAAGACCTAGTTCCTTAGGCGGCAGCTTCTTTTGTACAATTGCACTGCTCTCCTTAGTCGCCAACTGTAGAGAGATGATGGTCGGTTTTGCTTCTCCAAGACCTAATTCCTTAGGCGGCAGTTTCTTTTGTACAATTGCACTACTCTCCTTGGTTGCCAACTGTAGAAAGAACTAATTATCAATCTTATTTTTTCTTAATCTCTGTGGAAAATGAATTGGTGGATCATAAATTGAAGGAGAATAAGTTTAAGATATAAACTCCCTAGATTTCTTGGGTTTTGCAGCCTCTTTATTCTCCTTAGTCATTTCAGATTGCTGGTCGGTCACAGCTCGATTAGTTTCTTTCACCTCGTACTCAGTTTCCTTCTTCTCAGATTCCACATTTTTAGCAGCTTTTGCATCTCGCTCAGTATATACCGACTAGTCATATGTTCACCCACTTCTCAATGTTATGGCTTTGGCATGTTCCTTTGGATTGGTCATAGTGTTGCTCGGTAAAGTTCTTGTTGTCCTCTTGGTAAGCATGTTTGAGAACTGACCGATTTGTACCTCAAGATTGCGAATTGAAGCCGAGTTGTTTTGGGTCACCATATCATTCTTTTGCATGTACTGCATGATCATATCCTCAAGTGTCAACTTCTTCTCTCACTGTAGAAACTGTTGGGTTGGTCTAATCAGTCCTTGATTATTGCTCTATGAAAAGTTAGGGTGATTTATCCATCTGAGATTGAATGTATTTGAATAAGGATTATTTTGACGTTGAAAATTAGACACATAATGGGCTTGTTCATAACTCGGTTGGGCGAAAGGATTACCCACTTGGCAATCTACACTTGAATTATTTACTGCGCAATGATCATAAACAACATTTGTTTGAATAGCATTAACAATCATCTTACCTATTTGTTGTGATAGATTTGCCATCTACCCCCCCAATGTGGTAATAGCATAATATTTGAATGCCTTGTACTCCTGGTTGGCCATATTAAACTTGGAGGCGGCGAACTCTTTCTTCTTCTCTTTATTGTACGCCTTGTTCTCTTTTCTTTTTCTTTTTTTAAATAAAATAAAAATAAATAAAATCCAAATTAGTACAAATCTAGCTGGTATCAATATCAATAACAAATAACCATTCTCCGGCAATGGTGCCAAAAACTTGTTCGCATAAAAATATATCTGTAAGTGCACAACTCGTAACAAGTAGTAAAGTGTTTTAAAGAAAACAGATATCGAACTCACAGGAAATAATTATGCTATTGAGTATTGAAATTGATTAAATTAATTACTATTTGAAAAATCAAAATTTGAAGAATGATTTATCTAAATTAAACTAAAGAAAAGAACATTAAAATTAAGATTGTAAAAATAATAAGAATAGATCTAGAGCACCTGACTTCACCTAGCAAATCCCACACAATTTATTATTTCTTGTTATAGAATCCCAATTATCCCAAGTTGATGATAAAAATCCTTTAACTATTCAATATTTTCTCTCGAACAATACCAAAAATATCTCCAACTAATAATAGCATAGCTCTATGTGAATTTAAATAATTTGAGACTCATTAAGTTTTTTTGATTATTTTTTAAAATCCCACTAGTCGCAGTAAAGCATCTCTACTTTCGCTCAACTAATGGGGTTTAATCCTGGAGCTTTAATCACAAATCTGCTCTCGGTCTCATTACAATCCAAAAGATCAAACAATAGTTAGCTAGAAAATTGTAATCATTAAGAACAAGGAATAAATACTCAATCATGGATATATTGAAAATAAAATAACTTGGAATATAAACTGTGTGTTCAATGTTAGGCTACATCAAAACTCTAGAAAATAGAATTAGTTCATAATAGAATTGACAAGAAAAAGAATAAAACTGGTATTTTTCGTTGAAGTCGGTTCATGAAGCATGAGGCTCTCGCCTCTGCCTTCCAGTTTCGTCTTCTCGAAAAAATACTTAAAAGAATAAATTCTGGAACTCTAAACTCAGATTCAGACTCTAAAACATAAAAACTCTCGACTCTGATTCAGAACTCTCCTCTATTCATCCCATAAGTCGAGATTAAATAGATGTTGAAATTCAAATCTGGAAACAAGATAACTGCGACTACAATCTAGCCTAAAGATATGGAAATTAGTTTCTACAGATAAATGTTAACATAAAAAGAACTATCCCAATAATAATGAGATTATCTAAAATGGAAGATTTAGTGATATGCGGCTTGAATTATGGGGTTCAGAAGGATTTGGTCGCCAACAGATTCATTGCAGAACTTGGATTTGGTGGTCAACAGTAGATTGATTCCTATCGAGTGGAATTATCCCACTGAGTAGATGCCATGTGCACAAATGAACGGGCGTGGAGGTCACAAAAATCACACGGCCCTCTCCTTGCCTACCTAGTGAAACTCCTGACCGGAATGAAAGACTCCTTTCACCTTTTCTAGTTGTTGCCCACGATGTCATTTAGGTTGGTCTTTTAAGTTGGTTGTTTAGACTAGTCGCCCAGTCTAACCGCCTAGAGCCTTGTCACCAAATCTTCGTACCTTCTAGTCACACCTTCTGGTCGTGAGTTTCCTCACATACCTAGAAGTAAGTTTTCTCGCCTCTGGGAGAGAAAATTTTCTTTGCTGCCCACGGGACAAGGCTTCTCGCCTAAATTTCATTAGCTCTCTTCAAATCTCGCTACCTCTCATTGATCTGGATCCGTAATCTCTTCTTTTGTATACCAAAATACTCTCATTTTGCACTAAATCATCTCATTCCTTCAAATCCAAGAAAATAAATAAAAATATATAGAAATAAAATAAAATCAATAGTATTGAAGGAAAAATGACACCTTTTATAAATAAAATAGTAATACAAATTACATAAAAATCACACTTCTCAGAGTATAACCATCAAATGCATTCATCACAAACATGTGACCATCAAAGAACCACGGCCTACCACTCTCCACACGATTCTTATCTGCATGGTTAAAATAAGTGATAATAAAAATGTTCCTCCCCATGTCTGTAAAAGTAGCAGGTTTCCTAAGCCTCCAAATCTTACCTATAGTAGTGTCAACTATATTCTTCGCAATCTGTCGATCTGACTATATCTTGCTAATCAAACTTTGATCACCCTTTTGTAGGACCTCTGGTATCCCCTCCCCCTTAATGTCAATAGCCATCCCTTCTTCCTCGTTCAACTGGAAATTCTCCTAAATCTCCTGAAGTTTTTCCATTTCAGAATATCAAACTTCACGTTGAAACTCTAAACACCACCTCTTTTCTCTAGAGAGAAACTATAGAGGAGACTTATCATTATGTATTCTTGGCTTAGGGTACATGTGTTTAATTTTTTTTTCAAGATGCTTTTTTGAATTTTAGGGTTTAAAGTAAAAGAGAGGAATGCATATGAAATAGATTCTATGGTATTGGGTTTTTGCTATATTTACATCAGCCACTATTTTCTTTTCATAAGGGGTGGGGTAGTGAATAGTAACTGATGAGAAGAATTATTCTACTTAATAAATATTATGAGATCTATTTTATGTATCTATATCATTTATGTTTTGAATCCTAAAATTCGATTAAGAATTTTTATTCAAAAAATAATATTGTATGTTTTTTTCAAGTATCATAAGCCTAAGGTTACGTAAAGGTAAGATGGTCTCAAATGTCCCAACTTGTTTGGTGGAATGCGTGAAAGAAAAAACTAAAATCGGTTTTGCTTAAACGAGGAACTCAAGCGAAGGCAAACTTTTGCCTTCTGTCACCAATAATATTAGGCAAAATAAAGTTATAAACACAATAATAGGAGGGGATGGTTGTCAAGACAAACACTCCAAATTGAAGCGATACAATGTATGAAATAAAAGTCGATGGGAAACAAAATTTAATTGTTTTAAGTCTCATATTTTCTATACTTGCCGTCAAGAAAGACGTTACCTTGCCAAAAAAAGTTTTACAATTAGAAAACACTAGATAAATAAATATTCTTTATTCTTCACTCTTGATACTTCACTCTTCAATGGTTGTGATATTTATTTGCATGTGCACCCAATTCTATATAGAAATATATATAAGAATAAAACATCAATTGTTAGTGAGTTTTGATGATAAAAAAATATTAAAATTAAATTATAAATGAAAATGAATATTGAATGAGTATCAAAACATCACCCAATTCCATTAAGAAGCTCTCCACATTATCCATGGATTCTTGAATATCAATTGGTGTCAATGGATGTTTCAACCAACTTTGAGCACATATAAGGGGCTCAATGGCTCAGAACCAATGAATTCCAAAAAGGATCAAGCATGCAACGTCTTGTAGTCCTAACTCGGATGCAACCGTAGAAACAAGCATGACCAACAGTTCTAGTGCAATCTTCATAACGATATGATAGTTAGCCTCATTAAGTTTTCACCTAATCAATAAGTCAAAAAAGGGGGGTCCAGGTCTCACAACCATCTAATAAATATTAATCCACCTTTATTTTGGAAACAGTAGATCTCAGCTAGTCACGGTAGAATCGAATGTCGTACTATACTCTTCATACAAATTTTACTAATAATTATCTCACAGTTGACATCAACTCTTCAGCCCGAGTCTCATCATGAAATTTTTTCAAGTGGTAACTAAAAATCCTTAACTTGCTATATATGTGGACCAAGTACAACTGCAATCAACATTAATAAATTTAGCATATCTAATGATCCCTAATATTTATCATATTTTATTCTCATGCTTGTGGGCCTGCTCATCATGATGGTGAATAAGCTAGGCTTTTGTGGTTGTGGATGCATTTGGAGTGCAAGAGAGGTGTGGAGGGAGAGAAGATTAAGAACACGAGGAGTAGGGTTGTAAATGAACAAGTTCGTACGACTATTTGGCCGATAATCGCTCGGCGAAACTTGAACCAAGCTTGATGTGTGAAGAAAAAAAGTTATACCGCAAAAGCATAAACTCGATCAATTAGTATATGACACATTCTCCATTAAGGCTCGTTAAGATCCACTCGTTTATGCCTGACTCGACTCTTTCTCTTGACTTGATTAGAGCTCATTCATGCATCGTTGACTATATATATAATTTATTCCTACATATAAATTCTTATATATGTAGATATGCTTCTATGCATATTAAATTTAATACTACAAGTATAGTAATCTTTATAATTCAGTATCTACATATAACCCATGTACTTATGCCTAGTCATTTATGCATATATATTGAATATAGCCCATAGTTATACATTAGTTAAATAAGCACTTAAGTGATCAAATTATAGCAACTATTTTTATAATATGTATAATACTTAGTATGTAGGACTTAGTAGTTTCATATACTACAATGTACAAATCATATAAGAATATATTTATAAAATTCTCATAATCTTATAATTTAATGAAGGGTTTAATTTAGGGGTGGAAGGGCAGGCCCCTATATATCACCTACCTAACCCACTCATCTAGCCCCTGTCTGGGGCAAGTGGGGGGCATCTACCTACACAGTGTGCATCCGGACAACAGCCTGCATTCTCAAACATCTGAGCTACGGGTGTCGGGCTGGGCCTGGGCCCACGTAGGTTTTGCCCCGTTCGTCCAGTCCAATATATATATATATATTGAGAAAATAAGGTTTGTAATGAAACGACGTCGTATCCAAAAGAGTTAATTCCCTCTAATATCTCACCTCTCTCACTCTCACTCCCACTCTCACTCTCAGACCTGTCACCCCTCCCTCTCAGACTCAACCTTTCTCTTGTATTTCTCACTCGTTGTCTCTGAAACCCTTGTGATCTCCATCTCAACTTGTAGTTGTAAGTATCTCAAAATCGAAACTCAATGTTCTTAAAAGTTCTGAAATCCGTTTGTGAATTTGTTGGGATTGTTTCAATGGAATATTGATTGTTTAAATGGAGGATGGGGTTGTGTTTTGGATGCCATGGAATTTGATTGGTGTTTGAGTTTTCGTGTTTGATGTTTTGACAATTTGTTTTGGGAGAAATTTAGTGGTTAAATCCAAAACCCTGAACTTCGAACCACTAGATGATTTTATGGTGTCAAATGCGAGACCTTAAATAATGTAAAGGTTCAATCTAAACCCTTAACCTAATTTAAGATTTTGGGTTGAAATCTTAAATTAGGTTAATCCGAAATCTTAAATTATGTAAAGGTTCAATCTAAACCCCTAACCTAATTTAGGATTTTGGGTTAAAATCTTAAATTAGGTTAATCCGAAATCTTAAATTAGTTTAATATAAAATCCTAAATTAGGTTAGGGGTTCATTATGAAACCCCTAACCTATTTTATTTTGTGGTTGCAATTTTGAAACCCTAATCAAGTTTGGGGTTTCAAAAGTGGAACCACCCCAAAATAGATTGGGGTTTCAAAAGTAAAATTCCAAAATAGTTTGTGTGATTGTTGTATGATTTTGATTTTTATGTGATTTTTACATCATGTCAGGTGTTTGATGTTTTGTCTAATTCATGGATAGTGGTGATTTTGCGTCAAGTTTGAATACTAGCACTAGTGCTAGCTCCCTATTCCTACCTTACCCCTTCCCCCACTGGCACTAGTTCAAATCCATTGTGTGGGAACATTTTACCAAGTTAGAAGGTGGAGTCCACAAGAATCCATAAGCAAAGTGTAATCATTATGGTGTCGTTTATGGATGTCACTATATACAAGAAAGTGCATCCCAGTTGAAAATTCATTTAGAAGAACAATGCAAGAAGGGTCTGATAAGACGTTAGTTACTTTAAAAGAATCAATCTTCATTGGATATTGGACATAAAAAGATGGCGGATAGGATAGTGGGGGGTGTACATTAAAAAAGTGACCCAGAAAGGTGTATAACTCATTTAACCCATATGATCATAATAGACGAGCTACTCTTTCAGTTTGTGGAGGGTGAAGGGTTCCAAACCTTTGCTAAGAGAATTTGGACCCTAGGTTTAACATTCATTTTCACCACACGATGGTGAAAAGCATTTTTAAATTATACGTCCTAGATAATAATTTGTTAAGAAATTTATTAAATAGTCAAAGAGTTTGTCTTACTACTGATACGTGGACATCGGCCCAAAACTTGAAGTACATGTGTTTGACTACTCATTTTGTGGATAGTGATTGACAGTACACAAAAGATTTTTAAGTTTTATTTAATAGCCAATCACAGAGGTTACACCATTGGGAAGGCGGTGGAGTTCGCCGTAAAAAAATGGAGTTTGGAGCGGGTGGTGATAATAATGGTTGAGAATGCCTCATCTAACGACACTGCACTTGAGTATATGAAGAATAAGGTCATAGAGGAAAATATGTCTATATTAAGTGGTGAGTTTTACATGGTTGATGTTGTGCACGTACCTTCAATCTTATTGCGACTAGGCCTTGTTTGTTTTCAGAAAACATCTCATCTCATTTCAATTTCATCATACACTTTCCCAAATTCCAATACAAAATAAAATAAATAATTCAACTTTTTCAAATTCATCTCATCTTATCCTATATAATTATTACAACTTTTTAAAATCCCAATACAAAATAAAATAAACAATTCAACTTTTTCAAATTTCAAAACAAAAATAATATTAAAAATATATTCTAATAATACTTTTTTTAACTTTTTAACTTCAATCTCAACTCATCTTACCTCTAAAAACAAGCGAGGCCTCGTTTGCTTATAGGGATGAAACACAAAACTCTGAAAACTTTTCTAAGTTTTGTAAGGATAGACTATCCCTAAAAATAAATACATTTTTTATCTCATCTTATCTCATCTCATCTCTCATTAACTTATTTACTGTTTATAAACTGTCCTATACTGAAAAAAAGCTGAGCTAACGATAATATTTCATACAAGAAAGCTGACTGCCATCTGACTTGGTTTACTGTCTAGAAACATGCCGAAAACTGGTTTTCATTTGGTTTTACTGTTTATGCACAGCCTTCCACCCTTTTGTTTATATTTTATTATAAAAAACTAATATAATTAAAAGTGGGTCCCTCCCACCAGTATTAAAAAACATGCAAGAAAAAAAAGGAAAAAAATAGGCAAAACGCAGCACAGCGTACAGGAAAACGCCGAAAAAAAACTCTGAAAACATCTTACTAGTTGTGGGTCTCACCACTATAAATATTTTTAAAAAAAAGTCAAACTAATCTCTTCTTATCTCTATAAACAAACACAATTTTATCTTATCTTATCTATACTCAATATATCTCAACACTATTCACTCATTTTAAAAAAAATCTCATTTCATCTTATCTCATCTTTGAAAACAAACAAGTCCTGAAAAGTTTGAAAGATATTCATGAGTAGGTTGCAAGAGTAAGAATTACGGTGAGGTTTGTGAGATTTTCACTGACTAGGTTTGAGAATATCAAGATCTTTGTTCGTTTTGTGTGTAATGACTTGCAAGAAATTCAGTAGATGAAATTCTTTAGACCTTAGAAACGTCAAGAAATCTCAAAAAACTTTCATAAACCGAGCAACCAATTAGGTTTTAGTTTGTCAACATAGTCGGATCCCGATCCGATATGTGACAAATTTGTCTTTTTATTTATTTAAGGCACTTAGCAGTATAAGTTGTCAAAACAAATTGTACCATTAGTCTCGGATGAATATTTAGGATTTTGCAATTTAATGTTACATTTTCCTTTTCCCAGATGAATAGTAACCGAGAGTGCATTTTTATTTAATCAAGGCACTTAGAAGTTGATTTTTTCAAAACAAATTACATTACTAGACTCATCTGATTATTTAGGATTTTATGGTGTAATAATAATTTTTACAGTTTTTCGAGTGAAAGAAATACCCGAGATATTGCCAAGTGACATCCAGTTCAAACGATTGTCAAATTACTTTGTGGAATGTCCAAATCAACTTAGAATTACTAGGATTACTCTTTGGATAGACACTTGGCACATTCCTAGTCACTCATTGGAATAGTAGTAGGACATTTGTTACTTATGCAAATACTATTCTGAGCACCTGAAACACTTTTTAATCAACTAAAAGAGGGTTTCAACCCTAATCAAACCCCAAAAAACCATTGGATTTCAATCAAAATCCTAAAACCTTCATGATGACTTAAACCCTATGTGAAGCCCACAACCTCTGTTTGGGATGGAATAGAGACTTAGAGCGTTGGAATTTGTAACACAAGGTTACATACCCTCGTATATGATAGTTTGCAATGCATCCTATAAGTGCAACTAACAGTATGCAATAATCATAGCGGAATAAGGGTGATTAGTTATATAACTCACACCAGAATGGACTAAAAACATCCCAATAGCATTAATAACCATCATAAGTTTAAACTTAAGGATAACATTTCCTTAATACAAAATACTTAATCCAAGTTCCATGGTTAGATCAACTATTTCATAAGCTCTGAAGTATGAAGAGTCAATGCTTATGAGTATGAAAATTATTTTTAGTCTTTGTTCAAAGTCCAGCTCCTCTTCAACCATCTGCATCTAGTGATCCATCACGTTCATCCTCTACCAGTCATGTTACAACTTCTATCATTTTAGAGGGAATGATAGTGGTCCCACAATGGGTGAGATTTACTAGAGATCTCAGTAAGTTAAACAACCAACTTGCACAGAAATAAATTATGTATGAAGAATATGCATGAAATGCAGAAAAATATGCATGTGTCTCCCATCTAGATTCCTCAACATTTTTAAAAAAATCTTGATGCACTTTCACTTTCAGAGAACATTTTCACTTTCTCATTCCAAAAACATGACATTCGAAAGAGAACATTTTATACTTCATTACTTTCAAAAGATCATAACATTTCATCATTTAATAAAGCCATCATTAACATACATTTTGTAGCAACATGGTTCCCCATATGCACCATGAACAGTGACCGTAGCACAACTCATGTTGTCACTACGTCATTGTCTGTAGACATCGTTCTCAATGCATTGGTATATAATATAACATTATAACGTGTACACGCACTAGCGTTAGGTGTCATAACATATTGATTTCGCTCCGACATTCTTTAAATAGAACTCATTCGAAGCCCCTTGACTGTTTTTTGTCAACCTAGGGGTTACCACTCCATTTTTAAACATTCCAGAGTGGACAAATGAGTTTTATTAGGATAATTTCCCATCATAACCTTTGGGGTTGTGATAAAAATTATTTTCATGCTAAGTTAAAAATGTGTTTTATGACATGTGCATATATAACAAATTTTTTATATGAAATGAAATTTATAGATACAATATGTTAAAATGATAGAAATATCACATGTCATACACTCAGTGTATCATATAACATGATATTTTATGCTCAATGTGATAATTGAAACATGAATGAGACATTTATTAATAAATCATAAATAATCTGTCAAGGTGTAAGTTAGAGGCTAACATTTATTAATAAATCATAAATAATCTGTCAAGGTGTAAGCTAGAGGCTAACTTACAAACTTTCAGAGTAATTAATAAATAATGTGGTAGAAATGTTGTGGCCTTCCAAGCACTCAAGACAGCCTTACACAAGAACACTCAAGAACTCACTCGGTTTCACTTTTTTGATATCTAAGAGAGCTCTTAAAGGCTCAAGAGGAAACTTGAAACTGAGATGTGGAGGAAATGAGAGGGTGAGGGGGCCTTTCATAGCCAGCCAAGGGGAAGGAGACGTTTGCTTTGGACAAAGGGACTGATGGAAGATGGAGTATGAATCTAAAATTTTCATATTTGCTTTCATCACTTTGTGTCACTTGTGCAGAATGAAATTGTACCCTCAACCACCATGATTTCACCTCTATGGTTGCTACATTACTCTATGGGAGCTGGCCAGGTCATGGGGCAGAGGAGAGGGGAGAAAAATCATCAATACCACCTAAGGGGGCTAACGGGTTCAACTGATTTTTCCTTTGGCAGCTTTTGATTCTTGTCTTGACTAATCTCTTTGAACCATCATCATGGTTGATTTATGCAGGAGCAAGATCACTTCTTGAAGACTTTTTCTGGTGGTAGAAGGTGGAGAGTTGGTTGCCAGTTGATCATGAAGGTGCAGCTCGAAATAAGGTGATGCAATAGATGTGTTTGCTGAAATTTTCAGATTGTCTTTATTGGTTTGTGTCTTCTTGTGGAGGGGGAATAATGGCATGAAATCACCATGATTTCTTCCATACTATGACTACAATGGTCCTACAATGGTGGTCAGGTTGTGGGACATAATTTGGTTGACAAAAAAGTCATGAAATCTCCCATTGCAACGAGCGGGTTCACATTGCTCCCATTTGGTAGCTTTTTGTTGAGTTTCGATTTTGGATAGTTTTGGGTGGGAAAAACTAAGTTACAACTCTCATGATGGTCATGGGACCCCTTGAGTATTAGGTGGAGAAGGAGGTGGCATGGGATGGTGGCTTTAACCATGGCAGATGGGTTGTTGAAACTCAACCAAAATAGCTTGCAATCAAGTAGCTTCCTAGGTGCAATCGATTTAGTCTTTTGAGTTGGTTTGATGCAACTAAATTCGTCCAAGGCTCAAATTAGGTTTGTAAAGGTCTCATGAGGTGTTTAAGGGTCATATTACCCTTGAGGAAAAACTACAAAAATAATGGACCCAAGGGCAAAACACTCCAAGCATTACAAAGGATAATACTCAAAATCGATTAATGCAAGGTTTGGTCTTGTTATGTCATTTTTCTTAATGACATGTGGAGTGGTTTAGCTAGGGTATTAACAAGGCCTAACCATGGTTTAATGGAGTATTAACTCGAGAAAATTTGAATTAAAATGTTTAAGAAAAGATTAAACACAACTAAGTTTCAAAGCATGGCTTAAAGTTCACTAACCTCAAGTATGATGGTTAATGGCCTTAACTAATTTTCAAAACTTAATTTGGGTACTAAGTGTATGATTTGGGTTTAAGGAAACCAATGGTATGGTATATTGGACTTTTAAGATGAATAGTGAAATAAACTCAAACATGCTTTGGGCCAAATGCGTGTATGCATGGCTCACGGCTCTTGGGCTTGAATGAGGGGCCTTATTACCAAATATTTTCGAGTAAAAAAGAAATCTTAAGATCCATTAAGATGGGCTTAAAAAGATTTAACTTGGGCTAATTGGGCCATAGGTCAAAGACTCAAATTTATACCAAGCTTGGCCCAAAGTCCTTATGCCTTCCTCATGCTTGGGCCAAAGCTAGTCTTGAATTCCTAAGGGCATGTTTTAAGGCTAGGCCCATGAATGCTCTAAGGTCCTAAAAGCCTCACTAAATTAACTAACGGGCTTGCTTCTCTAATCTTTCATGCTTAATAAGTTGGGCCTAACACCTTATTATCTTTCATAAGCTTTTATATCCAAAAAGCTTGGGCTCTTAGTAAACCACTCTTTGGGCCTTCTCCAATTCCATCAAATATTTAATCCAAATTGCTTAGCACATTAATGTGGCAACCATCCATATGCCATGTGTCATTCCCTTATGGGCCTCTTGGCATTAATCCTCAAAATTAAATAAGCACTAAAAATTCTCCAAATAATATCAAGTTCCAATATTGCACTAGAATCTTCTAATAATTATTCTAAACTCAAAGTATAAGGTCTTCTTGCCAACTCAAATATCCAAAATTATTCTTATTCTCGAATAGCTCAACTCCTAATTGACTAGGATTAAGGTTACTAAGGTCAAGGCCTAAGGAGCTTTTTAGGTGGGGTGTTACACCTTAACCCTTGATTTCAATACTATATGGCTCAGTTTTTTATTAAGTGTTTAATCCCTTGGATTAATCACTTCATCATTCATTGTTTCACTCATATACCCTTAACCACTATGTTACATCTTGGTAATCACATTGGGTCAAGAAAATCAAATTTGGGCTTGATCCCAACCAAAACCCAAAGGAGGCCCAATGAAACCCCAAAATGAAGCCCATTAGTAAGGCCCATCTTTGGTCCACTGAAAACCACCAACAAGGGAGGCTTCTTGAGGAATTTTCTTCCCCCTCCCAAGACCAAGACAAGGGCAGACACACCACTCAAGTTTAGCCCCCAAGAGTTACTTAATGAAAGACAAAAAGCCTAGCCACCCCTAAGCCATCCACTCGGCTAGTTTTGGCACCAAGGGGACTCCATTGTATGTGCGGTGATAAGCTCAACATTTTCATATTCTTATCACTTATGATTATTATAAATGTTTAATATGTCATGCTAAGTCATTTATTATAAGTACATGCTTATCTGTTACATGCTTTTTTACGTCATATTATCTATCACATGTTCAATTATTACACGCCATGCCATGTCATATGCATAGAGTATGTCACGAAAAATATTTTTTAGTTAGTGAAGTCTTTTATTTTTATTATGACCCCAAGTATTAGGATGGGGTATCATCCTAGTGGAACTTTGTTGTCCACGTTAAAGTATTTTAACTGGTGTGAAATTTCTAAAGTTGACAAGGTAAAGATCAACAGGCTTTGAAAGAGATCTAAATAACTAGTTATCAGAGCAAATTTAAGCATCCAACACCGATGGTTCCAACAACACATTTATCAGTTTTAATTTAGTTATATTGATATACTAATAGCTGGCGCAGATGCCTGTGATGTAATGCATTACTAGTAGGAGCACACAACTTAAGAAGACTTGTGTTACATCCACATGTTCATGTTTAATCAACCATGTATATGCTAAACAAGTTTTCAAGTTCATGTCAGCTTCAGTTCAAGTCAAGTCATGTCATTTCGATATTTCAGTCACATTATTTTTCAAGTCTAGCACATGTCATGCTATTTTTTAAGTCATGTCATGCATATTTATATTCATGTCACGATGCATTTATGTCATTTTAAATGTCATGCATGCTCGATTCTCTCATCCTCACCTGATAGACAAATATCACTTGATAGTTCTAACTATCATTCCCATAAGAATTGTAGATAATGTGTAAGGATATCAAGAACTAGCACCCAGAGGATTGGACAAGGTTGACTAGTCCACAGAGAGACAACAAAGAACTGATCACTACGGTTATCTGCTTTTTGGACGCGATTTTGGAAACACAGTCAAGCTGTATGAGCAGCTCATCAATTTAGTAGAATAGATTTCATTTTTAGACTGTATTTATGGAGTGCTATCTCCAGTACTTATATTACATACCTTTTGGAAAAGTGCAGTAACTTTTGGATATCAATTATCATATGAATTTAATGAAGTATGTTAATGTTTTGGGATATATATATTACTTATGGAACATAGTATTACTCAAAGAAAAAAATTATCTGCTGTGAATATTGCATATTATTACATGCATGCTAGGTGTACTACATCTTTAACTATCATGAACTAGGGAGAGGGAGAGGGGGTATGTAACCTTGTGTTGTATGTCCTGACAATTCAAGCTCCGTCAAATCCCAAGCGGAAGCTGAATGCATCACATTGTGGGCATTAAATGTAAGAAGATGTTATGTCTTGATGTTCCTACAAGTTAAAACTTAATCTTCTTGATGTTAGAAACGATCGAACAGTATAGAAAGACATTTGATGCCATGGGTGATGAGGATATATAATATGTTTGCCACTTTGATGAGGACAAAGAGAGATTAGGGCAGCCCAATGATTATGATTGGCAAAATATTTGGGTTTTTATAGAATTTTTGGAGCTTTTTTATGTGGTGACATGCACCATTTTTTGGTCTTTATATGTAACATCCAATAAATATTATCACAAGTTTGTCAAGTGAAAGAGCAATTGGATGAAATGTGCTAAAGTGTTGATTCTACTTTATGAATTATGACATTGAGCATGGGGCTCAAGTATGAGAAATATTGGAGAAATTTAAGCAAAATCAACGTTTTTCTATATATGACTATTGTTCTTAACCCATGATACAAAATTGATGGAATGGTGTATGGCTTGGAAAGCACTAGCGAAAATGGATGGACAGATCAACTTGTGCTATAAGTTAAGGACTCCCTATATGATGAGTTCATTGCATTCAGAGGGTTAATATAGAGGTTCCATCATTCACGACATTGCCTCTGGCTAAAGTCGATAGGCCGAAAACGCATAAGTGAGGTATGAGAGCTGGCGATACCGACAACCTTCAGAAGGATTTAGATGACCAATCAAACTTGGAAAGATACTTGGTGGCAGAATTACACCCATATGTGGAAGAATTTGATGTCTTAGTTTGGTGGAAGGTAAATGCCATCAAGTATCTCGTCCTTGGAGAGATAGCCTGCAATATTTTGGTCATCCATATTTCTATCGTAGCCTCAAAGTTTGCATTTAGCATCAGATGTGCATATTTGATCCATTTCGAAGTTCATTATCTCCTAGCATTATGAAGGTTTTGATAAGCACTTAGAATTGGATCAAAGGGAAGTCAATTCAAGTTTGGGAGGTGGTAGACTTTGCGGAGAGCTACGAGGAGGATGATGTTGATCAACCTAAAAGTGGTAAATGGCGTTTAATTCATGATTTTGTTTTTATTTTTGCTTTTAATAGATTGTATTATATTTATTTGACAAACTTAATTTCAAGTTCAATTGTTGTAAAGACAACTTTGAAAAAATAGGCTCTATCTCAATCTACATAGGCTGCACTTTGACTTTGATACACCATCATTAGTTTGTTAGCTTTGTTAATTAATTATTTGTAGTTTGTACATATGCTAAGAATTTTATTTTTTTCCCTAATTGGAGTTCTTTTCTTTTTGAGACATCATATTATTCATATTCTCTTTTTTTTCTTTCTTTTAGGTTTTATGATGTCACTTGGACAAAATTCAAATGCTTTCTACGTTTTATTACCTTTATTTTCATTTTTTAAATTTTATTTTAATTGGTGTAATAATATCGTTATTCATTCAAGCTATTTGACAATTTGTAATATTTTTAGATTAATTTGTAATAGTTTTATATTAATGTGTAATAGTT
>QEOT01001636.1:143386-178857 GCA_003123785.1 Pterocarya stenoptera | reverse complement strand
AGGGAGACATTCTGTACCCAGTATCAGAATCTCGCCCAACCCAACTATCATGGACCGGGTGGAAACATCCCTCTCAATGGTCATTATATTTCTTCATATTTTTCTTTCTTTCTTTCAGATTCTATTTAAATGGGTCAATAAGAATGTGATCCATTTCTTTTTATTTGATTACTTTTAGTGTTTATTTATTTATTCATTCTCTTAAATAAAAAAACAGTGTAGTCTATATACACTATCTGCACTTTTTAATATGTAATTTATAGGTACGTAGAACAGATTTAGGAAAAAAAAATTCCAAGCAGAAAAACCTATTTCTTTTACTAAAAGCTAACTCTCTCTACTGATTACGTTGAAAACAGATTTAAAGAACCTTCTTGCTTGCCTTCGACCCAAAGTCATAAAAGCGTCAATTTTTTCTTTTTACTTTCTTCGGATAAATAAAACAAAGCACAAGGACGCGCATTTGTATAACTGATATAAAGTGCGCACTTTTTAACACGACATAGCTATTATTATCTATAAAATAAATCAACTAAAATTGGGAATTGCTTTCCTTCTGCCAAATTCTTAATGTTATTGGTAGGGAATGTTCCACGCGGCAGATGGTTAACCTCATACCTTAGAATCTCAGAAAAAGGTACACAGCTTCATGTCACTGTGGTAGCAGGACGCATGGCATGCTCTTCGTAATTGGACTCTCTCTCTCTCCCTCTCGGGAAGACTCGCGCTTTCGCTCGCACGCACCTCACCTCTTCCCTCTCTCACCCTCTCCCTCTCTCCCTCTCTCTCTCTCACGTGTATGTATATATATATATATATATACAAGTTTATAACACATACAGACATCTTCTTTTGGGGTTGTACTTGGCTTGTTAGAGTACTGTGTATAATAAAGGAATTGGCAGAAGGAAAGCAATTCCCATGTATATGGGGGACAATAGGTATGTGGGTCTCCACCAATCGTTCTCCTTGCTTCTTTCTTAATTTCGTTGCTTTTGCAGTAAGTTCACCTGAGTAGCTTCTGAACCTTGCATTTCTACAAAAAGAATAATAATAATAATAAGAATAATAATAGTAATAATAAATAAGAAATGGTGTTCTTGTTTGATTGTCTCTTGATTTGTAAAGTTTATGGCTTTACTACTGAACAAGAAGCCAGAGAACCTGACTTTATCATCAAGTAATCTACCTTCTTGTGAAGGAACTAGATTTTAATTTTTTAACTTTTACCTCAAAGACAGTTTAAGAAAATTCCATGGGAGTATTTTGTCTCTAGAGTCTAGAGTGGGCTATGCTAGAATGGAATCGTCCTAGTTCTGGGAAATCAAGATGTGATCTCTCTATTTTGCAGATCAAATATCACAGTATGTTGCTTCATTTCTCATGCTCAAAATTCCTATTATTTTTTCTTTGATTAATGATTATTGTTCCGAGGCAAATTATGTCATCCCGTGTATGCATATGCATCTTATATGCACGCATGCATACATATACATAGATGTGTATATTTGTGGTTTTATGTATTTTATTTTGAAGTTTTGGCAATGAAAGTATAGGTTAGGCATTCCTTTCATAAGCAAAAATATTACCCAACGCTTTCTTAATGCAGCTGATGTCACCATGTGTCCGAAAACCTTAAGCTGGTGCGATTAAGTAAATTTAATTTTGCAAATTTTGAATTTGGGAAATATTTTGGCCACAAAAGAATTTCACAAAAGTAAATCCAAAAACTGGTACGTCAGATTATAGATTTACTTTTATTATAAAATAGATCTAATTTATCACATGAAACCATGCTAATTTGTGAGTTTACTTTTGTGAAATATCTTTATATCTGTAAAATATCTTTATGTGTGTAGCACTTCTCTTTAAATTTTTTCCTTAACACTCTTCTAGATGTCATGGGCATGCTCTCAGTGTTTTAGAGAACACAGTGTTAGTACTAGAGGTTTGGTTTTCTTGTTCTTTCACAATTTGATTACCAAGTATAAAACCACTAACTAAAATTTAATCAGCAATCGGTAATGACAGCTAGCCCCAAACTTCCAAGTCCTAGCAAAACTTATTAGTATATGCAATATCTTTGGAAGTGTGGACATCTTGCAAATATAATCTTGTCCTAATTGAGTTGCAAGGCCAAATCTCTATGTTTTACTATCATTTTACTTTTGATTTATTTACCTGGGTCTTTCTGCAGCAAAAAGATAGTCTTATGTTATTTCCTGAATTTCGTCTTGCAATATTTAGGGATATCACAGGCTCAATGTGTAAGTTCAAAGTTATGTCTTGGTCTATCTCAAGGCCTGCTCACCATAATGCAAGCTGAATCATAATAACTCTTCATTTTTTTTATGTTCGAATACTTTTTTACCTCGATGCTTCTCTAATTGTATGGGAAAATAATTTCATAAGGGTTTCGTGAAGATTGCTTCAATTACACTGAGTGAAACAACTCTATAAGCATAAAGCCATGGAATGGTAGAAAATGTGGGTCAACATAGTGGGAGGACATATTGAATTTTCATTGCCTAAAGTTAGTATCGTGATCATCATCAATAGCTGTTGTTAAGACCATCACTTTCTGTTTGTAGATGCACTCTGGTGATATATAAGCTAGTCTATTGAAGTTGTTTTACTTGAAATGGAACTTGCTACTTTTAGCTTTACAAATTCAACATGTTTTCAATATGTGTTTGTGAGAGGATTCTAGGACTTAGAATGCCAATTCCTACTGTCATAAGTTTCTAAGATAACATCGTGTCCTATATTATATCGCAGTCAGGTTAAGTTTGTCAGTATTCATGACGATTATTACATAATTCACATGTGTAGTACCATGGAGAAGCCTAATCCTATCCCAGTTAGCATTTCAGCATCGCCTATTAAGGACTCCATCCAACCAAAGATGAATATGCATGATGAGAACATTGAACCAGGGACTGATTTAAGACTTGGTCTGGCTTATTCTAACCAGTGCACTCAGAGACAACTGAAAGATGAATTAGATGCAGGTGCAGGTGCAGGTGCAAATGCTGGTTCAAGGATAGACACGACATTTGTGGCCTCTGACCCCCTGTCTGAATTAGTCTGGTCTCCACATAAAGGTTTGAGTCTCAAATGTGCTGATTATGGCTTTGCCGATAAAAAGGGCTCTCTTATGTGGGGTGCAGGACCAAGAAATGTGGCTTTTTTGCTGCCTCAAAACATTATGAGCGAGAGGTCTACTACTGGCAAACCTATAGATGTGGAAGTCATCACACCACAAGCAGCATTTCATGCAAACAGTAAACTTTCTGGTACAAATACTTTAACTAGATCCCCTGCAAATAATGCTGATATCATACCAGAATGTGGACCAAATCATGTAGATGAGACAGTTAAAGGAAAAATGTTTTTCATGTTAACTTGTCTGGAAGGGAAGGTTTATGCTAGGCCTTTAGTCTAAATGTTGCTTAGTGAATAAGAAGATTCTGGTTGGTTATTAACTGGTATAATGATGAACATGAACCTATCCATTCCAATCCTCTATACTATTAAAGCCTGGGGACTCCGTTTGGCAGGACCCAGTGAGAATTGTTTTTTCTAGCTTTATAGGTGCATGCTGCTCTCTTTCCTCTTTGTTATGCAAGAGAGTTCTTGGAAGCTCATGGAGCTGAAACTTGTCAATGTTTTATGTTTTATAACCGATTAATTCTCTTGTTCTATAAAGGAATACAGACAGAGTTTTATACTTTCTAAAGGAACAAATAAAAAAAGTACTTGCTATGCTCCCAAAACACACGAGCACTGCAGACTGTTTTCTTTTACATGTAAAGTGAAAATTTTCTTTTATATTTTACTTCTGTCCATTTTTTTCATCTCTGACATGTTATGACCTGCTGATTTTTTACCTACAGGCAAGGTACATGGAAGGAATGCTGATACTTTATCTATTAAAATAGATGAACCTAAACCTGATGTGATGGTAAATGAATTGTTCTCAGCGGATCCTACTGGTAGAGGCAGAGATCTTGGAAGCGAGCAAATATTGGGTATGTTGACCTCTGATTTTCACCCTGGGGATGAATGCAATGCTTCTGAAATTCCAGTTAAGACTTTTAGGTCCCCAGGCAGAAGGCCTCTGGCAAAGCCAGAGCAAACTGCAGAGAATGATTTACAGACTCCAATTTGTGAAAATGCTTGTGGTGGAGCTGAGATGGTAGAATCAGAATTTTCTCCCAAATTTGAAAACACTTTTCAGCATTATGAAGCGATACGTCCTAGAAACAAATATTTTCCAAGTAAACTCTCCCCAACTAACAACAGAATCTATAGAAATCAAAGGAAAGGTAAGGAAAAGGCTCTATCTGATGGAGATGTTAATGGAAGATCATCAAAGGAAGGAGATGACAGCCATGAGAGTGTTGAAAGCTGCAACAGTGCTGGGTTGCTATCAAGTGGCAAGAAGAGGCGGAGCTTTGATGAACACTTGATTGTTGGGAGTAAAAGAGTGAAAAATCAAATCCAAGAAACACCCAGTTCAGCACCCTATATTAGACAAGATAGCTCCTTTATGAATTGGATATCAAACATGATGAAGGGCTTTTCAAAACCAATTCAAACTGCGGCAGCCTCTCCTGCTCTTGCTATTGCACCTCCTGATCATGGACATCTGGATCTTCCTGATCAGAATCTCCTCACATGCAACAAGAATCAAGATCCATTGTTCAGAAATATTGGTTTCCGATCAATCTTTCAGTCTTTATATGGTCCAAAGGTGGAAGGAGAAACATCATTGAATACAGCATATGAAAGGGGGGAAGGATCTAAGGAACTTGAGCTGGCTAACAAGATGTGTACCATTAATACTACTCCCATAACGATTCAGGGAGATGGTGATAACATATGCAAACAATTTCTGCTTCCAAATGAGAAGTTTGAGGAATCAATATCTGGAAATGGAGCAGCTTTGGCGACCCAGCCTAGAGTTTTTCCTGTGAATTTTGCTTCCAGTCAGGAAAATAGCAAGACCATTCCCTGGGAGGATAAAAATTCATGCAGAGTGGAATCGAGTAAGGAGAAAAATGGAATAAGCTCCAATTCATCTCTGGGTAAAGATAAGACTAAGAGTGGTGAGAATATTGCTTCTGACCCACCATCTGAAGGGAAGACCACAAATGATTTTAGCTACAGAAATGATCCTATGGGAAGCTTGTGGATAACTAGGCTTTGTTCAAAAACTTGTCGCCCTGTACTAAACCTGGGTGATCACAACCCGAGTATTGATGTAGGTCTTGACAGCTCCAGTGATTGCACAAGGCTTCTTCCTTGGTCAGGGAATCATAACGGTTTTTCCAAAAACCACAACGGTGTGGCAGTGAGGGAGAACTCAGTTGAAAACCCAATGCCTGCTTTGGGTGAAAAATCACAGAAGTGTCCTGCTGATACCGAGGCTATCATTGGTTCTAGAAAGATCAAATGTCACAATGATCAGAACTCTGCATATAAACTAAACCTAATTTTGCCTTCCCCAAACTTTAGAAGTTCAGAGGCAATGGCTTCAATCTTTGCAAGAAGATTGGACGCCCTCAAGCACAGCATACTATCAAATGTAACAGATAATGCAACTCGAGAAGCTACAACCTGTGTCTTTTGCGGCATAAACGGCCACTGTTTACAAGAGTGTTCTGCAATAAAAGAAAGTGAGATTGAAGATCTTCTCAGGGATGTCAATATATATAATGGGGCTGAAGAACGGCCTTGTTTGCCTTGTTTATGCATTAAATGTTTCCAGCTCAATCATTGGGCTGTTGCATGTCCCAGTGCTTCCTCAAAAGGGGAACATCAAACAAAAGGTGGTGGTGCTTTGGCTGGTCCTAGCAAAATGCAGCATAAAGGAGGTAACGAAAATTTGAAGCGGCTAACTGGTTGGGAGAGACCATTTCAAGATTCTTGTGATGGGAGCTATCTTAGAATACCAGAGCATAGTAACTGGAAGCAAAATGAAATAATAACCCCTGAAAAAACTGGAAATGCAAAATCATTGAAGAAATATATTTCGTCAAGTTCTGGGGGAAAGTACTCAAAAGAACAAAAGATCATCCCTGTCAATCTGCAAGTTTCAGATGTACCGAAAGGAATCTTCGACGCCATAAAAAGCCTTCGTTTGTCACGCTCAGATATCCTAACGTAAGTGGGCATATTAAAACAATATATCACCTGCAAACTCATGCTCTTAATTACTTGTTTGACTGGAATTGCTTCTATACACGAGAAGTAACATGTTCAATTGCACTTGATATTACCTCTGACACTTTGCTTATGTATTCAAGGATGGAGAAAAATTGACTGTTTACTCAAGTTTCCTTGATGGGATTAAGTCTATACTGCAGTCCAACTATGCCTGTATGTTTGAGACATAGGAGACTTGGAAGCAACTAAATTCAACCCAAATTCATATGGTGGTGTTTTATACCCTATGGAGGGAATATTTACAATTCTTTTACAGTTCTCAGGATGCTCAGTTTTCATCAATGGTGTGGGGACACCTTTACTTGTTTTTCATTGCTCGTGTAGACTAGGCAATAATTTCCTTTGTTTTTTCCTTGAATTCATTTTTCTTCTTACATGAGATAACAGCCTATTTCAGACGTGGAGGATTTGTGTGGAATCTTAGCTGTGTAGAGAAAAATTACATATCTATGTGATTAACAGGACTTTAGAAACCCCGTTTTATAGTTTGAGGAATAAGTCCTACTCTACTATTGCAATGAAAATAATTGGCTTCCAAAAATTCCTTGTTTTTTCTTTAGCTACCAAATTATTGACTGATTTTTCTTCAAATTTGGGTTTTGGTTTATCTTGATAGAACACAAATTTTCTAGCAGACTTATTCTTTAGAAAGCAATCCTTACAAGGGATGACTTTTCTTCCTACGATAATCATCTCCATAATTGATATTCTCCATGTGCTTGCTAAGAGACTATTCTCTCTGTTGCATGGGCACCAGATGGATGAATTCCCATGCGTCTCTGTCACATCTTGATGGTTTTTTCTTGCGCCTGCGGCTTGGGAAGTGGGAAGAAGGACTAGGGGGAACTGGATACCATGTGGCCTGCATAACTGGTATAAGTTGAATTAACTCATGATTGTTAGCTTGTTTTGATAACTAATCTATTTGATAATTAGTAGCTTTTTCTATGCATAACAAGTTTTTAGATCATCTTGATGCAATTAATTAAACCTTGACTTTAGAATGGCTCATTTTTCCTATCATTCCGTTCTTATTTTTCTTCTGGATGAGCAGGGAAGCAAAGAGAGAATTCACCAGAGAATGCCAAATATTCTGTGCGCGTAAATGTAGGTGGAATAAAATGCTTGGTCGAGAGTCACTACATCTCCAATCATGATTTCCTTGAGGTAATAGTTTGAGTAGAATGTGTCATTTTACAGAGTTTGTATGCCTTTAAGCTATTAGTTTTCAGTTTCAACTGTTATTCACTTGTTTCTTTAGATCTTGCGAGCTCGATGTCTTTTACCACATTCAATAACATTTACACATCTATTACTTTGAGGTTGTCTTCCCACATTGAAGAATCCATACTGATATGGCCACGTGGCAGTTCTGTTCTTCATTATATAGTTGTAAAGTAACCCTGCTTTGATTTCAGGGAGCACATGATATGACAGCTTTATCTTTTTAATCACCATTTTCAAGTTCATTGGTAACGCACAAATCACTGTTCCATCTGGAATTCTCTTTCCATCTTTGTTTGTATCCATCAAATATCTGATTCATACCAAATACACTGGCAATTTGAAGAAGGTTGCCGATTCATGCCCTCTTTCGTAAATTGCTGATTCACGTCCTCTTTCAAGCTTGCAATACCACTGCAATGGTGAAATTCCCATCACATTTTGCAGGATGAGCTCATGGCATGGTGGAGTGCAACCTCAAGGGACGGCGCCAAGATCCCATCTGAAGAAGAATTAAGAGTGAAATTCAAGAAAAAAAGAATGTTAGGCTTTTAGGAATCAAGTGATCTCGGGAACCATCTTTGTAAGACTCGGGCAATTAAAATTCTAGCCCACATGAATACAGAGCGAGAAGAAATTGACAAAAAGCGAGCCTCGTAGTTTGTATATAAAATTTTGAAAGTCCTTTCATGTTTGCATGCATAAAGCACATACGTGTAGCTGGAATTAGGATAGAAAAACTCTATCTTCAGGCGAGTTAGTGCACCGATATGCATTAATCTATCTACATGTACCTTTTATTTAAATGGTGCATTTTGATTTGGGCAGGAACCAATTTTAGACGGATGGGAGACGTCGAGATGCCCATTTTTGAATGGGGGCACTTTCATAATTTCCTCTCTCTCCATTCTCCATTTTCTTCTCCTGTTCTGTCGTTGCTTCTCCCTCTCCATTCTCTGCAATTTCTTCTCCTCTCCCGTCGATACTCATGGTCTCCTCACCTAGTTTTTATCTATAGGCAGAGCTTGCCGTGAGGCTCTTGGATGGAGGATCCGGAAGGGAGGTAGTCCTCGATGTTGGGTTGATCCAAGTCCAGTTTGGAGTTTAACGAGGTTGGCTTCTCACTGCCACTAATCTCTGTATCTTCTGAATGTGTCGAGTTTCCCAATCTCGGTGGTCGCGAATCCTTGGTGTTTTGGTCCTTTTCTTCTAGTTCTGTTTGTATGAGTCATGGTTTTAATTTCTGGTAATTATAGATAATTACGAGCATAGTATGCATGCGGCGTGAGTCATGGGTTCGACTGTGAACCTCTGGTATGGGTGAGAGACAGTGTCTGTTCTGAGTGTGTGAGAGAGAGAGAGAGAGTACTATGAGGGCAAAACCAATACTTAGAGAGAGTTAACGTAGAGAGTGAGAGGTTTACTGTGTAGTCTCGACAATGGTGGCTGCCATGAGAGTTGGTGTGAAGCCGTGAGACGTGGGGGGTTGATTCTGGTAGCTTATGGTCATGTGAATGTGGTGCAACACTAGAGATGGTGGAAGTTGTGTAGGGTTCCGCTTGCTCTGTTAAGGTTGCTAAAAACAAAGGCTTGTTGAGTTCTTGGTATATGTGGCTATGTAAGATAGTGGCTCTCGATGTTGGCTTTTGGAGGTGCAAGCAAACGGTGGTGGTGAAGCATCCGATGTAAAGCTAGTTTCCACCAATGTGGCAATGGAAGAATCACTGATGGCGTATGTGGGAGTGGGCCTTGCTCTATTTTTGTTTCTAAAAAATATAGGCTTCCATGTTGTGGGTGTACGAATGCCGTGGATGTGGAAGACGTGCGGTGGTGAAGGTTTTCTTTTGGTGGTTTTCTGCTTGGCCTGGCCGGGGTCCTCACTCTATGCACTGGTGGTATGGTGCAGCGGACTGGCTACGATGCTCGTTGGTTTCCAGTTGTGTGGTTTTGGGCGGCACGTGGTTGTAGGTGTAGAGATGTCTCCGTGAAGCAACCATGAGTGGCTGTGCAAGAAGGTGTTGGAAGGTGGTGAAACTCAGTGACTCACAGAAAATAGAGACGTTTGCGTTGGATGAGAAGAGAAATTGATGAGTGAGATTAGAGGGAGAGGAAGAGAGCGACGTAGGGCTGTAGGGAGGTGCAGTGGTTCAACGATGGCGATTTAACTGGGTTGTTGTTTCCCATGGGTCGTGGGAGGTGGTTTGCGGTGTTGGCTTATGGTTTCTGCAACAGTGGTGGTGGTCGTAAAGTGTAACCTCCCTGTATCTCAATGTACATATATAATTCGTATTCGTCTATTCTTTTCGTTCTTTTTTTTCATAAAAAAATATGAGAAACCATGTCAACGATCGGTGTGCAATCGGTACACGAGATTGCTTGTACCTAGAAGAACTTATTAGGATATTCTATTTGTTTGCCTGAATTGATGAAGAAGAAAATTAATTTTGATTTATTTAAGGCCAAGATAGTCACACTTCTCTTTTACCGATTCCAGTGCTTCGAATGTTTATGCTGCCTGAACCCTAAACAATAAAGAAATTAGAAATGCTTTTTGACATGGTGACATTGACTTCAAATGCAACAAGGTCTCAATAGTGTTAGTGCCATTTTCCCTAGAAAAATATGAAAGGATAGTGATAGGCTTACTACTCTCTTACTACCCATTTATTACTTATAGTGTATTTGAAGTTTTTATTTTTTTATCATTTTCTTTTAAGTATTTTTTAAACATCCTTAATCATTAAGAAAACTTTTTAAAAATATATAATTTTACAAATAGCCACTTCCTTAATCATTAAATAAAATAAAAAATTAAAAAAAAATCAAATACAAAAATAGTAGTCACTAATAGTAATCCTATCATTATCCAATAGAAATGGTTAACTACCTGTCATATCTGGATTGCCAATACCACATGTGTTTTGTTTAATACCTTGGATTAACAATGCTATCTTTAATGCTTGATAGAGAAAGATCAATCAGCAGCAAATCATGTATTGTTTTGGAAGGTCATTTCTGCCTCGTTTGAACAATACATGAGATGATAATTCTGTAAATAGTAATTAGATGATTTGTAAATAATAATTAAATAATATGAGTTAAGATTTTATAAAATTTTGAAGAAAGATAGATAAAAAATTTAATTAAAATATTATAAAATTAAAATATTCTTAGAATATAATTTTTATTTTGGAATTGAAAAAGTTCATTTGTTTTTTGTGTTTTATATGGAAGTATGGAAAAGTTGTAATGATTAATAATGATGAGATGAAAAAGTATGAAAGAGAAGTTTAAAAGTGTTTGGATGTTGAGATGAAATGAGATGAGACCAACTGCACATCCAAATGGGGCCTAAGAATTATGCCCTTGAAAAAGAGAAGCAATTTCATTACGAAGTTCATAGATTTGAGGACCATTATCTTAACTAAAAATTTCTTTTAAATCCAACGACACTATCATTGTTGTGTTGGTGTAGAGAATGCTGGGTGCAATTTGCTTTGAAATAGAGTTTAGCAACCATAAAAACAATCATATAATTACAACCTTCCAAGAAGGGAACAAAGGATCTAAAGATTGACCAATCCACAAACTCTAGCTTGTTCTTGGCACTCAAGGCCACCAACATAGAACGATTCCAAGCTTAATAGTTATCCCCAATAGAGATTGTATAATGAGAACAACCTCTGGATTGTCATCATTTTGGAGATGATACTAGACGATCGTCTGAGAGATTAGAAGAAGAAACTGAAGAAGTTCCTGCCATTATCAGAACAATATTTGCTCTGATACCATATCAGAGAAACAAAGCAACAACTTTATGCTGATAAGAGTATCACACAATAGGAAGAAAGAGCTATACAGGAGAGAAGGAGAAAGAACTATATGGAAGAGAAAGAATATATCGAATCAGAAAATTTGTATATTATCAAGTTGATGAATTTTACGCAAATGGTCTTGGAGAGGGTAAAAATGCTCAGCCCAAGAGTTCGAGACCCCATGATCTAAAGGAGGCCCATCGGTTTGGCAAAGCAAAGATAACAACCTTTGTTGGGCTTGTCCCACCAAGTGAGAGGCCTGTTCGGCCTAGCCCAAGAGTAATGAGACATTGACAAAGGTGGCTAGGGGTGACATACGCCGACCTATCATCTGCCTTGAATCATCACCAGCGCGTGGCTACCAGGAAGCGTGTGAGAGAAGCTATAATCACCATTCACTTGGGAAAAGAAAGGTGGGCGCCACCTGGACAAGGCGAGAGGATGCAAACTCCTCAAGTCCCTAGAAAGCAACTGCTAGGAAGCGTGCGGGAGAGGTAATCATGACTCACACACTGAGGAAAGAAATGTGGGCACCACTGCAGCAGGCTGAGAAGCAACCAAAATGATGGTCGTGAAGCAGCAACAGTGAGAATGCATGTCGAAAGAACAACCATGACTCTCCATATGAAGAGAGAGAGAGAGAGAGAGAGAGTGAGTGAGTGAGTGAGTGAGTGAGAGAGAGAGAGAGAGGGACTCGTTGGACCTGACTGAAGGGGTGCCGAGACATGAATCAGAGCTCAATGCCACATTAATTATTTTCTTTAGGGTATCACACCCCTTAACTGATTTATGTGCACAAAGCATGAGGCACGATGGGACAACTCTTTGAAAATGGAAGCAACAACACTCCAAACTACCTAGTATAAAAGCTCACTCAAGGTATGATCAAACTCACGGAATTTAAGGGCAAAGAAAACACTTCCTAAAAAGGAAAACTAACTTAAGCATCGGAAGGCCTCTTGACCACCCTCGAGCCCCCTTCTTTATTTGTATGTTTGCAAGTTCCTTGATCCATCTCCTAGTTGTCCAAAGAGTCCCTTGGTACATACGAAACACGTCCAAAACAAGTCTATTTATATGCCATGGATACCGAGTAACTAAAATATTATACAAAGGATACCAATGTAAAATAAACATCTAACTAATTGTACACCTGGGCATAATTTTGAATATTTGTTTGCTTAAAGAGATTACAGATGGCTTTTCTGCATATAAATATCTTGATAGATTCTTATAAAGTTTCTAACCCAATTTCTTAAAAGAGTATAACGGATACGATAAATTGGTGAATTATAACAATCCACTTAATTAGCAAATAGCAATTTTTATGACATGTTTTGTTGCAGATTGTAAAGAATACTCAATATGACATATCGTTGAACTATTTTTTAAAGAGAAATTAGAGATGATTGCATCTCAACTCATCAATCCCTCGAGTCATGAGGAATTATATCTAGAAACTCTCATCTCAAAAACTTTTTATTTGACTATCTTTAAGATGTCAAACTGCTCAAAACCATAACGAAAACTTAAAAGAAGAGTCAAACTAGAGGAAACTTTTTCGGTTTACAATATTGAATTGATTGGCCTATAGTAGTCTTCCAATTTGTTATGAGAGCTAATGATTAGGAGACATGCAAATCTTGATGCGATAGTCCTTTCCCTTCCTAGTCTTATTAACATAGAGAATGTTGCTACATCATCAAAGGCCACTGTAGTGGAACCGTAGGGAACTTTGTTAGTTTTTCTCTCAAGTTTTGTAACAGATTTTATTCTTTCAAATTCTTGTACAAATTGTGTATAAATATCACTAGCAATGCAATACAAAATATCATTGAATTCAGCTAAATATGTGACTTTGATATGGTATCAGAGCATTTGACCCACAGTCTTTGATCCATGGCATTATCTCCTTCCTTTCCCTCTCCAAATTCTTCTATCATGTCTTCCTTTTCTCATATCTTCACAACCAAGTTGAATATAGATAATTACCCTATGTGGAAGGTGCATATTATTGGTTATTTACGAGGCCAAGACCTGTATCATTATGTTGACGGAAGCCTTGTCCCTCCTTCTAAAACACTACCCAATCAATCCACCTCCCCTGCGCAACCCAACCCAGATTTTTCCTCTTAGAAACGCAAAGACCAATTGGTACTCAGCATCTTATTTTCTTCCCTTTCAGAATCTGTTATGGGTCATGTGCTTTCATCAAACACCTCTCCTGAGCTTTGGCTCTCCCTTGCTTCTCTATTTGCATCCCATTCTCAGGCCAAACAGTTTCAAGTGAGATTTCAACTTGCTAATCTAACTCCAGGTGAGCAAAACATCATAAATTATTTTGTTAATGTTCACTCACTTGCTGCCATTGGTAATCCCTTACCTGATCAAGAGTATTGTTACTTACCTTCTCACGGGACTTGGTTCCACATATGAATCTTTTGTTACTTCTGTAACTACATAGTTTGAGTCCATTTCATCTAACGAGCTTTACCAGTTGTTACTTGTTAATGAAAGTAGACTCTCTCATACGGCAAGGAGTTCTACCTCCCTTGAACCTTCTGTCAATTTTACTAACACTGATGGGCGTGCACGAGGCTCTTATCGTGGTGATCGTAATGGTCGAAATGGCAGAGGCAGGCCACCCTACTCCAACCATGGTGGTCGTCATTTCTCTCTTGCTGCATAACCAAATACTTCCTACGATCAACGACCTACTTGTTAAGTTTGCCACAAAGCAGGTCATGTGGCCTTACAGTGTCGGCATCGCTTCAATCACAACTATTAGTATGCTGCTCCCACTTCCTTTTCTGTGACAAATTTCACAAGTCCCACTAGCTTCTCCGACTCCACATGGTACCCAGACTCGACAGCAACCCACCACATCACTCGTGATTTTACCAACCTCAATCTCTCCTCTGAGCCGTACAATGGTAATGAACAAATTCGGGTTGGAGATGACTTGGGCCTATCCATACAAAACACTAGTGACTCTTCTCTATCTTCTCCCTCCTCTTCCTTCTTACTTCACAATCTGCTTCATGTTCATTGTAGAACCAAAAATTTGATCTCGGTTTCACAATTCTATTGATAATTTTTGCTATTTGGAATTTCGTGAAATTTTCTTTTTTGTGAAGGACATCTCGACTGGAAGCCCTTCCTCATAGGACCAATCCGTGATGGACTTGTTTTTCCTTATGCTTCAACGACTACTCCTTCGTCTACCTCCTTTCCTTTTGCTCATCTCAGCGAGAAACCTCCATGGCTTAATGGCACTATTAGCTGGGCCATCCTTATCACTTTGTGGTCTCCAAAATTCTGCTCCAACTGTTTGAAGATTTCTCCAAAATTCTGCGCACCAACAAAACAAAGAGGTGGGGCCTAGTAATAGTGAGGGCATGGAGTCCCGAAAAGCAAGAGCTAGAGTGAACATGGAGGAGAGGAAGAACATGCAAGACGAGCTCTGCAATCTCAAAGGGAAATACAAAGAGATTGCAAAGAAAGTAGGCACATCATCGTCGATGGATCAACTGCTCACAAGCACCGGTCTACCCTACACGGAAGAAGCGATGGTTGTGCCATTGCCACCAAAGTTTATGATCCCCACCATGAAGTGAGAGAAATCTGAGGCGAATAGGTCTTGGAGAGGGAATATTATGTCCAAGAACTGAAGCAATAAGATGATGGGGTCACCTCGAATGGCACCTTCAGGAAAGAGTAGGGCATGCATCGCTTAATGAGCCCTGGCAGACTTTAGTCTACAATTCGCCCTGCTAGACTCGAGGGGGAGCGGGAGGGTGCATTGTCCCAGAGGAAAAGGCAGAGCAGGCGAAAAGCTCCTCGACTGAAGGCTTCATCTCCCCTTATTTTGTAATTTGCTACTTGAATACTTTAAATTGTTGTCGTTTAATGAAATCTATGATTTTTCAAGAGAGTGCACTACACATACTTCGAACCTTTGTGTTATCGACAAGACACTAACATGGGAAACTCCTTTCACCCTCACTTACGGCCACGAGACAATGTTGCTAGTGGAAATCGGGATCCCCATTTATAGAGTTCAGCTCTTCGAGTAAGGCTCAAATGACATGTGAGACTGCCCAAACAACCTATCTCCCCACGGACCAAAGAGATGGGTCGAGCTAGAGGCCGCCTTGTCTCCCCGCAGTAGAGAGCGGGACTAGCCCCATGGCTACCCAAATAATTTACCCCGAACCTGTTACGACGAAGAGTGAGTTTAGTACCAGCCTGACCCAAAACTTACCCTTCCCTGCAGTGTCAATGGGAGAGAGCGGGTCCAGTAGCAGATTGTTCAAACAACCTATCTCTCGCGGGGAACAAAGGGACAGGTTGAGTTAGTGGTCACCTTGTCCCTCCCGCGATGGAGAGCTGGTCCAGCCCCGACGCTGTCCGAAAACTTACCTTGATACCTATCGCGGTGAATGAGAGGATAAGCCATATTGTTGTTTGAATTACCTCATCAGAGGGCAAATGGGCGGTTTGGCTTGAAGCATTCCGACCCCTCCCTGATGGAGTGCGAGTATCCTCAGCTACTCGAAGATGAAGACTTACCTTCCTCGTGAGAGTCAATAGGTAGGAGCAAGTCCAGTAGCAAATTGCTTGAACAACTTACTCCCTGCGAACCAAGGAGACGGGTCGAGCCAGAGGCCGCCTTGTCTCCCCGCGACGGAGAGCAGAACCAGCCCCACGGCTATCCAAATAACTTACCCCAACTTCCACTACGACGAAAAATGGGTTTAGCGCTAGCCTAACCCAAAACTTACCTTTCCTTGCGGTGTTAAAGGGCGGGAGCGGGTCTAGTCACAGACTGTCCTAACAACCTACCTCTCGCAGGGAACAAAGGAATGGGTTGAGCCAGAGGCCACCTTGTCCCTCCCATGACTGGGAGCGGGTCTAGTCCCAAGGCTACCCGAAAACTTACCTTGACCTCCATCATAACGAATGATAGGATTAGCCACATTGTTGTTCAAATTACCTTCTCGAGGGGCAAATGAGAGGTTTGGCTCGAGGCATTCCGATCCTTCCCCGATGGATTGCAGGCTAGGTCTTTCGACTATCCGAATGCTGCACCAAGGAACGCGGACATCAACAACATGGTAAAAAGCTGCAAGTACATCGCGTCATAGGCCAAAGGGCCTAAGTTTGTGAAGTCTTAACTCCTACGAAACTAAGGATAAAGTGATGATACATTGCTTATTTTTCAGTCAGTAATTAAATACGCAATGTCAATGGGCGGGAGAGGGTCCAGTCCCAAGCTGCTCGAACAACCTCCCTCTTGCGAGGACAAAAGAGACGGGTTAAGCTAGAGGCTGCCTTGTCCTTCCCACGACGAAGAGCAGGTTCGACCTCCTAGTCACCCGAATACTTACCTTGGCCGTCATTGCAACAAAAAGTAGCCCAGATGATTTAATTTGACTCCACGGCCACGGTGTTACTCGGAGGGACATAGAGGTGAGTTAGCAAAACACTTCCCGACCTCTTCCCCCCGTGACAGCAACCAGAATCTCCTTGACGCGGCTTAACTCTTAGGGAGGATTTCCACCCCCTCCAAGCCGGTGGTAGTGGACGAGAGCCGACATATGCTGATGACACTTTTATTTTCCAATTACATATCAAAATAAAACACGACAATGCAAGATGTAAGAACTAAAGGACTAGGCGGGATAGAGCGCGTCCGAGAGATCGACGGCAAAAAATAAGAAAATTGGCTCAAAGAAAAAACGGAGAGACATCGGTCTTGTAAACGATATCGCTAAATGCACCCATATGATAACTAACTAACGAGGGCAAACAAGGACAATATAAGCGGGAAGTCGTCAGTAGGTGGGGTCGTCGGGGATGGGTTCAGCTCTGGCAGGGTGAACCGTAAAGCTCTAGATGACGGCAATTCCCCCGTTCGACGTGGACCTCACAATTCCCTGCATCGAAACCCCCTGGCCGGCCGTAAAAAAGAGAGAGAGAGAGAAAAGAAAGAAAGAAAGGGGAGACTCTGAAAGCAAATGACCACAGAAGATAAACAGAAAGCAAAAAGGATAATGTTATCGACAAGTTACAACATGGAGCCGCAAGCTTACAATGGAAAATGATAAAGTGAATTGACAAGCTACAACATGAAGCCGTAAGCTTACAATGCACAAATTACAACGTGAATCGATAAGTTATAACGTGAAGCCGCAAGCTTGTGATGAACAAATTACAACGTGAAGCGACAAGTTACCATATAAAGCCGCAAGCTTACAATGACATACAACATAAGTCAACTAGATACAACAGAAAGTTGTGGAGGCACAAGCAAATTGAAGCCTGATCAGATCATATTCCAATAGAAGTGGCAGACTGGGACCTCTATTATTATGACATGCTGATAATGACAAAGGTTACCTCAAAGAAAATCAACAAGGGATGTAATGAGATGACTAGTTAGGCCGTACGGTGACAGCAACAGCCAAGAGTTGCCCACCTGCTGTGGAGAAGTATGAGAAACTGTTGGAGGAGGTGAAAATAAGAGGGTGAGATGACAATAAGGGAGTCATTTTGGAGTTTGAGAAGAAGTGTTGTGTGTTGGAGTGTGCGAAAATGAAGGTTGTGAGTGAGAAGGAACTCATGCGCCGTGAGGTTTGGCTAGTCAGCCCCGACCTCCTCCAATGCATGACGCCAAATGACGTAGCATGACATAAGGATCCTCCACGCACTAGGAGGGATCTGAGCAGGTGCCAATAGGAGATGATCCAGCACTTCTCGCATTGGACGACAGAAAGGCAATTTGAGGCTACTAGAGAACATGGTGGGGTACACTGCCACTTTGGAGGCAAAACCCTCAAAATCTACTACTCCTTTGGTAGAGGGAGGCATCTCGAGTTCCATTGTCTGATGAATCCTGTAGGTCTCCTTCAATGACTCCAACTCGACGCGAGTCACCTCCAAGCGCCACGATAAGCCAGCAAACTCCTCTGAAACGGTGTCGCCTTGCTCATCTATCACACGGTGAGAGTCGAAAGATCTAGCAAGCCCGAAAGGGCGCAAGGATTTCTTGGGGGCCATTAGCAACCAGGGAGAAAGAAGAGGAATCAGAAAGAACAATGTATGGGCAAGTGCTTGAAAGGGAGAGGGGAACACAGGATATTCAGTAGATGAGAGAATAGGAACCTTATATAGGCAAGCTCAACAGTTGACATCCTGAGGCAGTAAGAACCCATGTGCCCCACAGAGTACCAGATTTCCACGATCGCATGATTCCAACATAGTGTATCCAGTGTTGCGACGTGGGAAAGAAGTAACTGCCTGACGGGAATAGTGACAAAGGGGCTGAAGAGGCTGAAGAGGTGCCGTTTCATGTGGATCGGAATCGTCAAAATACAGCCATAAAGTTGAAGGCGAATCGTTGCCAGGTATTGTGTAAAGACGAAAAGGCTACTCAGATATGGCTAGAAGGTAGAAGTGCGACACGTGAGCACCGAGAAACCCACAACTCCCTGTCTCGGGAAAGAAAAGGCTGCATAGCCGCAGTTGCAAAAATTGATTAATCAAAGAAGGAAAGAAAGAATTCCCATCAGACCCATCCGATGGGAATTGACAGGGTAACTGTAAGGAAACTTTTTCCTCACTCACAAGCCCACTGGGCGCTCGACCGAGAGTAATTGATTACAAACTTGTATGCATGAGTAATACTGTCTCCACAAAGACATACACACACATATAATATACATGACTATCACTCAATAATATCTCCAACCCAAAGAACAAAAAGAAAAGCAAACCAAGAGTCCAGTTCGGTTCATATGAAAAAAATAAATATATAAATATATATAATTAACATATAATATATATAATGTAATGTAAAAAATTATATATAATATACAAAATCATATAAAAATATTATAAATATAATATAACTATATATATCAACCGGTCCAGTTTGATGCAAATCAGTGTTCTAAATATCAAAATCAAAATCAGACCGATTTTGATTATAGGAATCAGAATCGGATCAATTTCAAACCAGATCGAACACACTAATTCGGCTGGTTTTACCTATTCACTGGTTTTTGCCATTAAAATTGTGGTTATGAAAAATAAAGAAAGTACAAAATATCGTTAATAAAAAGTAATGATACGCTTATAATTTTGTACAATTTTATATAAAATTAAGAAATTGAAGTTTATTTTGATGAACTGATGTGATTGCATTGATTGAATGTAAAAGGATTGTAAGAGAATATTTTTTCAAACTTTATGTTAAAGATGTTGTATTTTCATTGTTAATTTTACTCTGTTCAAATTCTATTCATTTCTATAGTTTTTAATAGAGAAGCGCTATGTCTATACACAAATCTTATATAAGGAAGTTTATACACTAATATAACTTAAAATAATACGTTAGAACTATTTTATAATAAAATAATCTTCTAATATGATGGAATATATTAAATCATGCTAGTAAACTTTTTTGTACAGTACACCAAACATTATCTTTTTAAGATTTTAAGACTGTGTTTGGATATTGAGTTAAGTTGAGTTGAGTTTAATTTTTTTTATAAATAATAGTGAGTTGATAGTGGAGCGAGTTCTGTGAAACCTACCTAAGATGAGTTTAGATGTGTTTGAATGTTAATATGAGTTTAGACATATTTATGAGAAATTGAAAAAAGTTGTAGACCACGTGTGTAAATAGGTGTTTAGTTGAAAAATATTATGAATCTCACATGTAAAGAAATTTTGAGTTGAGATGAGTTTAGTAATATAAGAGTTAGGTATTTAAATATTAAAAGATGTCTAAATCTGAACCGAACTCGAGGACCAAGCGCAACCTAAACGGCCTTAAAATCAATAAGACACAATTATAGGTCCTTATGCGCAAAGATTTCACGCTCTCAACCTAGGGCTACACTCCCCAACTTCTCGATATATATAGGTAACCATCTGCGAGGTTCCCTTTTCTGCATAAACCCTAGCGGCCACAGTTCCCACCGAAGCTTCTCTCCGACAAGGGTTTCCCTAGTTCAAACTCCAACGATGGTTATTCTCGATTCTATTCTTTTCTATTCACGCTAATCTCTCTCTCTCTCTCTCGCTGGATCTCAGTTTATCTGGTTGTTTTTCAGGCTGACGTTGAGACTGATGTGGCGGCGGCAGGGCAGCCGAAGAAGAGGACGTTTAAGAAGTTTAGCTTCAGAGGAGTTGATTTGGACGCTCTCCTCGACATGTCTACGGATGAGCTCGTCAAGCTCTTCCATGCCCGCGCTCGCAGAAGGTATATTTTATAGTTTTCATTAATGATCTGTGGTATTATTCTTATTTTTGTTCAATTTTGGGTGTTTGTGTTACGGTGGCAAACGGGTCTAATTTTTGTGTGTTGCTTGTGGTGTTATAGGTTTCAGAGGGGATTGAAGCGGAAGCCAATGGCCTTGATCAAGAAGCTTCGCAAGGCGGTAATTTTTCTTGACTATTTTGTTGCTTATAAAAGCCATGCCGAATATGGAGTGGTTTGTGGTGGGAAAATAGATGTTTCAACTTAAATGGTAGTGTGCTTGTTTGTTTTGTCTGTGGATGCGTCTCTTAATGAGTTTTCGGAATATACGATAAAACAAGGTGTGATACTTGTTTTTTTGAGGTATATTCTGCAGTATTTTTGTCTGTGAATGCGTCTCTTAATGGGTTTTCTGTGTATACGATAAATCAAGGCGTGATACTTGTTTTTTTGAGGTATTTTCTACAGCATTTTTGGTCTGTGGATGTGTCTCTTAATGGGTTTTCCGAGTATATGATAAATTGAAGTGTGATACTTGTTTTTTGGAGGTATATTCTACATTAGTGGATTTTTTGCATATATATTCTATGCTGTTAATGGTTATTCTTTTTCATTCTGTTCTGAAGTTTAGCAATGGAATGGTATGGTTAACATTATGCTATTATTTGATTTGGCTAGACTTGTGGTATGTTTTTTCCAAACTCTCTCGATCAGTTGTGTGGGTTTTCCTCCTTGGAGTTGCAGCTGCTAGGATTTGATGAATAAAAAGGTCATCATATTATAATATTTCTTTTGGAGGAATGATAATGCATGTTTATGTAATTGAAGAGAGAGTTACTCCATGGGATGAGATCTTGGATTTTGCTTTCATAGACTTGCAAGGAATGGCAGAAGGTCAAGAGGATGTTGGAATAGGAAGTGTTGGTCAGCAACAAAAGGCATTGTTACCTAGTGGAAGACAGTAGTCCTTTCTAAGAAAGCTTTAGTTAAAAACTACTAGCTAGGAGTGAATATGTAATTTGACAGGCATGATCTGGGTTGCTTGTGATGATAATTTCTGAAGGTTTCTTCTGAAAGATGTGCTTTGGAAATTATTGTGGTAGTTTTCATAAAATTTATGTGAAATATGTCACTCTGTGGGGATTGGAAAATTAAATTACCTTGGCCTTCTTCATAGAATTTCTGCACTGCAAGTTGTGGTGATTTCTATACAGGGTGATTGTAAGTTTCATCATTGAGGCCTTAGAGAAGGAAAAACTGTATTGGAAGTGAATCCTACCTATTGGGTATTTAATTGCACCTTGTGGTCAAAGCACATAGCAGTGATTTGTTGTATTTTCTATTTGGACAATACTCGAGGACAATTGCTTTTATAGTGGATTGTGCTGTGTAAATAAAGTAGCGGCTCAATTGATGTTGCTAGCTTTCTAATGGCCTTTAGTCCATTCTCTTTTTCATATTGGTGTCAAATGGTTGATGCCTTGGAAAATTATCAACATTTATTTATGTGAGCTAGGGATTTTAGAGGGCATGGAAACAGTTTGATCTGGAGTGATCCCGTCTTATGTGGGCTGTTTGAAATAGTCATAAGTGCATATTCAAGAACTTAAAAGTTATCTATTTAGTTAAAACTTGTAATTATACATACTGTCCAAGTGCTCTATTGTGTTTGGAAATGCCCTTATCCTTTTGTTGGATTTATGCTATATGCTTGATGTAATCCTTTTGGTTTCCTTCATGTGCTACCTGTATACTTAGGTTTCTCCTTTTATAGAAAATTTTCTTATTAAGTGAAACTTGCTTATTTTGGTGAATGTAACACTGTTGAAGTAGTTGCTATGGATAATTTCTTGTCAATTGCTTCATTATCAGTGATTGATTCTGACTTGACTATATCTCTAGAAAACTGACTTCTTTATTAAAGAGAGTGCATTATATCTGTATGCCCAATTTGGTGCTTTGCTGTTTCCCATTTTCGCCATGCTGGTTAGTACATATAATTGAAATTCAATGGAAAATCTCATGATGATGGGTAGTGATGACTGGCCATGTGTACATTTATGGTTTAATCTGGGTGGTGAGGACTGGTCACGTGTACGTTTATGCTTTAATCTGGAATATATGATATCAAATGCTTGGTCTTATGCTAGGAATGCAACTTTTTTCTCATTGCTCCGACATCATTAAAAAGGACTGCTTTCTTTTCCTTTTCTGTTGTCCACTACATTAATCTATGCTTGCCTTAGTGATTGCAATGTGCTGTTGGGAGACTAGTGAAAGCCAATTAGCTCCTGTTAATTATTTATAAAATATATATATATTTATTTTTTCTTAAGTATTCTTTGATGGAATTTGACATAATATAAATGCGATGAGTTGTTGGAATTTTAATAGAGCATGCTTGTGCTTTTTGTGAAACTATAATGGCTTAAATACCATTTTTCATGATGTTTTGAATCAGAAAAGGGAGGCCCCACCTGGTGAGAAGCCAGAACCTGTCCGAACCCACCTCCGCAACATGATCATAGTCCCTGAAATGATAGGAAGTATCATTGGGGTCTACAATGGCAAGACCTTCAATCAGGTTGAAATCAAGCCTGAAATGATTGGGCATTACCTGGCTGAATTCTCAATCAGCTACAAGCCTGTCAAGCATGGTAGACCTGGTATTGGTGCCACCCATTCATCAAGGTTCATTCCTCTTAAGTGAAATCGACATCTGAAGCTATATTTTTCGTCTTATTTCCAAAAACCTCTATGTTGGACCAAATTTGTAGGTTACTCCATCTGCGTTTCATCGTTTCCATGTTTTGTTGAACTTAATTAGATGAGCAACTTCAGTTTATAGTCGGAAATGCTGGTGCATTTAATGTTCTGGAGGTCATGTTTTTAATATTTATGTCGAATGTTTTATTTTTGTATCCGCTTTCAAAAATAACGCAGATAATATTTTTCTGGTTTGTTATTTCTGCACACTTCTCATGTGTATCCCAGAGCAAGGTTTCTAGGCTGCACCCGAATTTTATCACTTCGATTGCTCCATGACTAAGCAGTTATGGCTTATGTGCTGTCTATAAGTATATGACAATTTAGAGTACGCAAAGAAACGCACCGTGCTGTGATTCATATTTATTTGGTCAAATGATTGTGGTTATGCTACTGGTCGAATATTAATGATGATAACGAATGGAAACCCAAATTCATTTGTTTATTATTATATTATCTTAAATCTATCAAGCTGTGCTCCAATATATATTTTCTTTCATTTGTTTTTCGCTCAATCCTCCTTTCCTTGTGTTATCCTTCAAATCTTTACGCCAAGGACATCGACAACCTGGAGACCCAAAATATCGTATTTTATTTGACAATCATGGTTTGCGCAGAAGCTCTATCAATCTTATCGTACCATCAACTAAGCAGCGGGCAAACATTCCCCAACGATGAGCCTGTCTCTAATCTGTCGACAGCCATCCATTTCCTTCCACAGTGCTTTAATCGGATTCGACGTTATTCTAAGAGCACTCTTATTGGATTTTATGTAAATGTATGTAAATGCAAATAAAGTGAGAAGTTTGGCTAATAGAGCATAAAAATGTGATGCATTGGATTATGCAAATATGCTACAGTAAAACAAGTCCTTGGGTCATATTTGGTGTTTACTGTAGCTAGACCAAAAGCATTAAAAAATTATTTCTTCCCTCATAAACACACTCTCTCTCTTTACACTTTGATTGCCTGGGAAACAAAGTAATTAGTGTTAAAATTATTTTTGAGTTGTCAAAAATTACATTGTTTTAGGGAATAATTTTCTAAAATCAATTCTTTAAAACTACTAAAATGTTCACCTCTATCTATTTTTTTCTCCAATTTTCTTTGAAAAGGTTACCTCCCTCATGCATCTTTTACTTATTAGTTAGGCTTTTTACGGTTTGTATCTACCAGTTATATGTTAATTATAATCAAGGTTTTTACAATTTGTCTCTATCTTCTTTTTTTAGGATTTTTACCATTTGTCTCTACCAATCATATGTTAATTATAATTTGATTATTAATTAATATATAATTGGTAGAATTTTAAAATATTAAAAAAAAGAAAAAAATGAAAAAAATGAAAATTTTATTATTATTTTGACTAATAGATAGATAATTCAATGTGAGAATATGTTTTGAATGGAATAGCCAAATGTAAAATAATGGGATATTATGCAAATTATGATTTTGCATTTGCATAATCCAATGCTCTTAGCCTTAATTTTGGTACTTTTTATTTTTCTTGCTCAAAACAAAAATTAAAAAATAAAATAAAAAGATTTGTCTTGACCCAGTTTTTAATTTTGTTACCTTCTTCAACGCCATATGTTTTGATTTTTCATTTTCCCAAGCGTGTTCAGTTCATTCAATCACGTAGCGGTTGTTACTTTTTCTCATCAGCTTTTAGAATACAGTATTAGCTACCCTACCCAATATCATATGTAAGCCATTCCTTTTGGCAGTAATATCCTCGTGCTCAATTCGATAGTCTAATGGGTATGCTTAAGAGCTAAACAGTCTTCTAAATTCTTGGTCAACTCAAAATCTCATAAAAAAATCAACAAATACATTTTCAACCCAATAATAATAACCAGCCAATTAACCGTCAAACTGTCACGCTCCTCCTAATACTTTTTTACTAATATCATATGATAATATTATAACAAGACCTATATCCGACGGTTAGAAAGTGTTACTTTTTTTTTGTGTGGGTCTTTTGGGAGGGGAAGGTGTGGAATTCTTTGACGGCCTTTATTTTGTTTAGCTTCTCCGACCTTCCTCGAAATGGTGTAGTAGTTTCCTCTCCACTTCACGTTGATGTAGTGTTCTCTTTATAGCCTTTTCCGCTTCGGCAGCTCCCACCTTTTCCAACATCGAAAGAGACTATTAGATTCAGTAAAATATGAGCAGATAAACCCCACGTGCAATATTCCTACGCTCTAGTCTTTCAAACAAACCACCCCGCATATAGTATTATTAAACTGAGAACAGCTAATTGAACACGTGCCCATATTCCTACTACTTTCAATTTTCAAGTCAGTACGAAGTTAGTCCACTCAACAGATAGGAAATTTCCTAGTGTCGGAATCTTCTACACATTTAGGTAATTCGTTCTTAAAAGTCTAACCATTATTCTCAATTAAGTCATTCCCAATCATCTCAACATTCACCTTTGCTTGAAGAGGCTCTTACTCGAAAAATAAAAAAAAACTATTATGCACATGTAAATATTTTGGGACTAAAATTGAAATGTTTGATTAAAAAATCACTACAATTTATTTTTTGAAGCGCTCTATTGGGTTACTCTACAAAGTCTTAAAAGATTAGTAAGCCTTTTTTCCCCCTTGGTTTTATGTCGGTGTGAAGTTTCACAGATTTAGATGCTTGAATATTGGAGTTTATAAAATGTGTCGACCAAGTTCGCCTTAACAAGCTGGTGAGTTTGCTTCCAAGTTAAGAAGTACCTAAAATAGTACATGATTCGTGAAATGTCTGTGGAATTTACTTCATGATTCGCGAAATGTTTTGGGGGATATTTCAAATATCTTTTAGTGCGAGTACCTCAAATAGCTCATGAAGATCGAAACAGTTTCCAAAACTAACACTTGGATCATCCATGCCCTTATCTATCTCAAAAGAAAAATAGAAAAACAACATGCGATCAATCGAGAGAGAGAGGGAGGGAGTACCTCGGTTTCAATCTCCAGTTCAGTTGAGAACTCCTGAGCAGAGAAATTCGACCTGATGGTTCTGGTTTTCAGTCCCAAAGTTTTTAAGCATTTAAGAACTTCCACCATAGAATCAAGCCCAGATGCAGGATTGGGCACACTTAGCCTAATCCTGGCTCCCCCTGGTCTGTCCCCTTTCACCGCCGCCAAACTTGCTTCAACCTCCAAGTTTCTCCTTTTCAACTCCTCCACAAACGCGTTCAGCTCTTGAATTTCCTTGGACGCCATTTGAACAATGGATTTCTTATCACTCTGCACACAAAATACCGAAAGAACAGATTCATGACTAACAAGACCATTTTGACTAAGAAAACCACAGCCACTTGCAGAAAAATCCACACACCTTGGTTCCAAAAGGCAACGCGGAATGCAGGGCCATGTAACTTTGCTTCTGCCTCTCCCTCCTCATCCGCTCGTTCATCATGTGCCGAAAACCTCGTTCTTTCTCGTGCTCCTGGATTTCAATTCTCGGATGCCAACTCCTCGTCAAGAAGTTCATCATTCTCTTGTTCACGTTCCCGGGATTCGGCCCACTACCTGAATTCGCTGCCCCAAATCCAATTCTGGGGCCCTCTGTGTACGCTACAAAAGCGCTTCGGCTCACCGGCGGAGGCTCAAAAGCCTCGAACCAGAACATGTCACTCTGAAAGTCCTGTGGGAAAGAGAGGTCCATCATTCTTATTTTCTCTGGCTTTGGTTTTCCCGGGGATTTCATATACCGGTTGTAGCAGTTAAAATAGCTGTAACGGTCTTTTGGAACCGGGATTAGTATATATACTATACAGGGACTCGTCGAAGCATATGTAACACGTGGTCAACGTTGTTTTTTGGTCTTGGAGAATTTGCCATAGTCAAAGCTAACAAGTTAAGCAGTTTATTTTTTAGTCTTGATCTCATGCTTGACCATCCTAAGACTAGTCCATCATATTGGACCCTTGGTAAAGAAAAGTGAACAAAATTAAAGTTCTGTTTGTATTGTTAGATGAGATGATTTTAGATAAAAATTAAAAATTAAATAAAATATTATTAGAATATTATCTTTAATATTATTATTATTTTGAGATTTGAAAAAATTGAATTGAAATTTAAAAAAGATGAATTATTTATTGTATTTAATATGAAAATTTAAAAAATTATAATAATAAAATAAAATAAAATGAGATGAGTTGAGATAATTTTTTTACTCCAAACAAGTAATCTATTGGATTTCACATGAACGTCTCTTCTTTCATGGCCTCAACCTCTTTTGGTTTATCTACTTCTTGGAGTTTTTCTTTTAAAATAACCTACACGTGCAGGGATCCACTCCCTTACTCATAAGCCCCTCACTCTAGTTTGGCTAATGAGAGTACTTCAAGTACTCTCAAACACTCTCATTACTATTCTTTACTTTATTATTACTTTTCACCTACTTTTTCTATTATTTGTTACTTTTTACTACTATTTAATATTCTATTATTAATTTTTTATTACTATTCACAAACATTCTCAAATACTTTCACTATCCAAACCTAGCAGCATTGATTGTGAGTTTCATGTTTGTTAGTTGGAATCTCACCTTGTTTTCGCGCCAGCTCCCTTTTTGCTTAAACACAACTACGAGAGAAATTCGATTTGCACTACCAAGTTGGAGATTGTGTGTGCAGTCTTATTAATAAATGAGGTAAAATGAAAAAAATATTATTTTAAAAAAGATATTATTGTAATTTAAACTTTTTATAAACATAACTATATGGGATTGCATGAACAATATCTAAATAAGGACTGTATGTAGACTAACTCATATATAAATGAAAAATTCTATTTACCGTTCTTATAATTACCATCCCTTCATCATTCCTGATAGTTACAAAATAAATTAGACCCAATCTTGTGTGACTATCACCTGAGATATAAAGAAGAGAAGGAAAAGACAAAACCTAAAGGAGGTAAAGGTGACAAGGACATAAAACTGACAAGAGATCAACCACTCCCAAGGGAGCCTCGATAATATGTGATTCCCCTACATACACCATAAGCTTCTAAGGGGTTCTTGCATGACTTCTTTTATTTACGTTTTGGGCACTCCAGAGACATTATCTTATTTCTTTGGCTCTATCGATTTTTTTTTAATCTTTTGGCTGAAGGAAAAAATGATCTTCAACTTCCATTATACTAAGATATACATGAGGCCATGAGAGATTGTACACATCATCAACTATAATAGATTTGTCCCAAAACACTCATTGGACATAGGCTTTATAATGAATCACATAAATTTATGTGTTTCTCCCATTTTTATTTCTTACCCTTTATTAATTGTTGACTTTCATGGATGAATGCAAGAGCATCATATCAACACCCAAGCCACTATCGTGGGCCATACAATCACACTGTTGGGCTCTAGCTTAAATCGAAAAATGCATCAACAATTCCTTTATATGGCATTTAATGATTGAATGATAAGTAATGCATGATAAAACATTTTATAATTACTTAACGACAAGTTAGAGGATAATAGGAGGATGATGGAAAAAGTAATGGTGTATAGCACTTCTCTATTTAAATTAGGATCAATGCCCCTCAAGTTTTCAAGTGAAAGAATGATAGACATGTAAAATGAGCCTACAATACTTATTGCTCAATTGCTTTCGAAATATTAATATGAATAACAATAAATATTGTAAGATCCACTTTATATGTCTTTCTCTCATCTCACTTGTAACTCTCAAATTAAACAAGAACATTGGGAGGGATATTTCTTGCCAAGCCCATTCTGATTAGTATACTTTGGCATAGTAACCGAGCCCGCCCTGCCCTGCCCCGCCCCAAATCTCATTGTTCTAAAGGCCTCAAGGTCGTTAACAGGGCTCAACCCATGAGATCGCACCAGGGGGAGAAGGGTATGAAACACGAGAAACCATACACCAGGGATAGATGAGACCCACCTACTTTGACAGTCCCCATGGCGCCTTGAATAAAAGAATTACATTATTGTCTCAACAGAAGACATGCATGACCCTCCATTCTCTGACAGTGGACTAGAAGTGATTGTCGCGTTCACCTACCTCTGAGACTCACCCAGGGAGTCATGTCGCATTAATGATGCAAACTTAAGAGCCATGCCACATTAATGATCTTGCCTCAAAAGAGCACATCACATTAAATGCTCGTACTATGGCAAGCATGGGCGGGACGACTTAAACCTAACAGGGTACCCCCCCCAAAGGACAGCGTTGTTCTCCTACCATTAGGACTCGTCCAAGGGGCCACGCCGCATTAGAGGTGCAAACACTGGAGCCATGTTGTATTAATGACCTTGCCTCAGAAGACCATGTCGCATTAAATGCCCAGACTATGTCATTAGCTCTTTGTCATGTTGGAAAACTTGTTACTCAAACTATCTCATTTCATTCATAGCATGTGTAAATAAAAAATAAATAAAAGGGTTAAGAAATTACCTCTATAACTTGAAGAACCCATCTTCATTGTGCACTCCAAGGCAATTGATTTTGAGAGAGGAAAAACTTCCCTATCCCTAACCATACATTATAATAAAATTCATGTGCTAACTCTATTATATATAGGGTGAGAGAAATGGCTTTGTCATATGTTAATATTTTTGGTTCATCCCATTATGAGCCCAAGACCAATATAAGATCCATGCTAATCCATAAAAAATACAATAATCTCCCACTTGATAGCATAAATCACTCAATCACAAGGTGAAAACCAACCAAGCATCTTCATAACATAACAAGTCCAAAATGTGTTTGCAAGTATTTAGTTATGCTAACCATACACCAACAAGATGTATGAAGCTTAACAGGAATTCACAATCACGTGACTTAGATAGATGAGATGCAAGTATGATGGAGAAATAATATGAAATAGTGGTCAACACTCACTTTCATAGAAGCGCAACAAGACTAAATCCGAATGTTTTGTGTTAAAACTATTATTTCTATAAACAAAATGTGCACACAATAACATATGGAAACATAGTCAAAATTCACAATTTGCATATACATAAAGAACTCCCATGAATTAAATACAACATATTTTTGGAGCCAAACATTTTGTCAATAGATCATCTAACATATGTTCTGTGGACATGTGCCCAACACAGATATGAGATTCAGTCACTCTCTCTAACAAACAAGTATTTAATATCGATATGCTTGGAGCTTGAAGAACTCCTAGAATTTTGAGAGAAAGAAATTGCCACAAAATATCTTTAGGGGTCTCATAACGGTATACACAATGCCCAATCCTAGGATAAAGTTTTACAACCATATAGCTTGATATGTAGTCTCATAACAAGCAACTTACCCTGCCTCCATAGTTGAGGAAGCTATAATTGTCTGTTTGACACTTGTATAAAAACAACTATTCTTGTCATCATGAACACATAACCTTGAGTGGATCTTTTGTCATATAAACAACTTGCACAATTGACATCAGACTATCCAACTATATCTAGAATGTCAGATCGCTAATATGTTAGAAAAAATCTTTAGTGCCCTCTAAATACCTTGATACATTTTTAGCAGGTTTCTAGAAATTCAATCCAGGATCACTCAAGTATCTCCCAAATACATTGACAACATAGGCGATATCAGGACCCATGCATGCTTATTCATACATCAAATTGGCAATAAATGAGGCGTATGGAATAACTTGCATTTGATTTCTTTTTGAGGTATTGGGATTTAGCTAGTCTATCACCTTTCAGAGTAGGTGCTTTCCTTGGAAAACAATCCTATATATTAAACCCGTTTAAAAGACGATCGAAGAAGAATGCCACTAAATCTCTCTTAGGAACAATTTGTGTTCCTAATATATAAAGGCTTCATAAGATCATTTATGTCAAAATGAGAAGACAACATATGCTTTGTCTCAAACAAGAGCTCAATGCCATTTGTTAGAGTAATTTATCATATATATACAACATGAGAGAAAACATATTTACTCCCACTAAGCTTCAAATATATACTTTGATCAACAAGATTCTCTTTTAAAAAAAAAAGCTAACAATCTCTTCAAACTTCAAGTACCACTACTTGATGTTTGTTTAAGCCCATAAAAACTGATTTTTTTTTTTAATAGTTTGCACACCATATGTCTCATTTCATTTGTTATCATCAAAATCCATAAGTAGATATGAAGTTATATAATTCATGCTTGAAACGTCACAATCTCCTCTTTTTTTTTTCTTTTTTTTTTTGATGATGACAAATACTTGGTAAAATGGCGTTATACTTAGTAATGTTTGAACTCCCCCTAAAAATGGTCATTACCAATGTTCATATAAAAAATTTCTCCATAGTATAGCCTTACTCAGTGAGTTGAGCAGGCACATACTCCCTCAAAGCTAAATCAAAGTTTATAATAGTTAAATTGATAGTGAAAGATTCGTACCAATTAATCTTCCTAATTGGTTCCATTTAGCTTCTTGATGGCAAATAATTATAAAGGCATAGTAAGATTGCCAAAAGTTGAGGATAACACAAAATTTAGTATGCATACACAAGAGGTATGCACCCATAAATATCCTCAAAATGAAAATATAATTTACATCTCAGACAAATGCTAGAATCCGAATGAGACAATTAATCCAGAATTCTCAAAATTTGATGATCATACAAAACTTTATATGCATACACAAGGAGCATGCACCCATAAATATCCTCATAATGAAAATATAATTTTCATTTTAAACATAATTCCCAAAGGTTGAGGATAGTACAAAATTATCATGCTGCATACACAATGAGTATGCACCCATAAATATCGTCATAATGAAAATATAATTTTCATCCCAAACATATATATGCTAGAATATTCTGAAACACAAAATCGACTCTTACTCATAATCATGTCGAAATTCATGCTAGAGTCTGGAAACATAATGGACTCCTACGCATGTTAAAACAAATTAAACAATTAAATGCAACAACTTAATAATTTTCTTTATCTTTCTAAGCATCCTCCCAAATTATTATTCACCGGCAGGATGAAAATAATTATTCGCATGGATCTTAGAAAACGACAGGTATTCGCCGACAAGTTTCATTAATTTTTAATCCTTTTAATATCCAATTATAAACAACAACAAAATCCAATTATCCATCATGATTTATTCCATGGTAGGTGAAAACATAACCAATCAGAATCGTTGATTTTGTCCATATTTCATTATTTATGCATGCAAACAATGTACAAGTCTTAAAAAGAATGCATGCAAACATGCCCAATATTGCAAATATGCATTTATTCAATTATTTATTAAGAAATAAAGACGACAGGTAAATAATTTTTTTATAATAATAAAATATTATTATAATATTGGGTCGGATACGAACTGGATCTCAATCCAGATAGATAACCAACTCCCAATGGGCATGTATGAAACAGCTCTTATGGATCTAATATAACCTTCTACTAATTGGGCATCATGGGCTCAATAAAAAGGAAAAGAGAAGTAAAAGGAAGTCAACAAGAAAAAGGGGAAGGCATTTGGATTGGGCTGGGCGACTTGCACAAATATTTGTGGGTAGTCACTAGTATAAAGCTGGACGACTTGGACATTAGCCAATTATACGAGAAGTAATACAGATATAAAAAAATTATATAAAAATAAATCTACAACATAAAATAATTTTATATGATTCGTTAAATTTATTTTATGATAAAAATAACTTTATATTTTAACATATCATATCAAATTACGTCACTTTATGAATTTACTTTTGAGTAGTACTACTATGTCTCATCAACTTGCCCACTTGGTGCATGTGCCCCTAGTGTAAATTGTATTTTTCTTTTCTTTTACTTTTAATTTCAAACATTTTTTAAACATGTTTAAATATTTTTAAAAAATAAAAAAAATACCAAAATACTAATAGTCATTTCCTTAACCATTAAGTAAAAAAAATAAAAATAAAAATAAATATATAAGCGGTCAAAATGAAAAGACAAAATGAAACGATTTAATAACATTATTCTTTACTTTTATATGTAATTTATTTGTGCCAGAGCATTTCTTCCATTATATATGCAAGTCAACAGTTTAAATTTTTTTTTTTTTCAAAAAGAAAATTCTACCCAACACACATTTCCTTCCGCGAGAAAGAAGAATAAAAAGTTTCCTCTCTTACACGAAGATGCAACACACAACGTTGTCAACATCTTTTTTGATATTCTACCAGCGTCAATTTGAGAAGACCGGCATACCGCGACGAAGAGATACTGACGAGCCCATTTCAGGCCACCACTGCCGGCGTACACTTTTTTTAATGGTTTCGATTTGAGGTTCGGCGAAAAATGGAGAGAGAAATATATATATATATATATACTAAAAAAAAACCCATGAAACCGTTAAAAAAAAAGAAGCTATGAACATAATGAGTATGCTCGGATACCAATTGTTGAAAAAATTCTTATTCAAACTATCTCATTTCACTCATGGCATGCATGTGTATATAAAAAAACAAGTAAAGAGTTAAGAAATTATTTCTATGACGTGAATAAGTACGTACCCATCTCTATTATGCAGCACTGATCTTAAGGTAGCTGATTTTGAGAGAGAGAACTTTCCCTCCGTCCCTAACCATACACCATAGGAGAACTCAATGGGCTAAGTACTCTATTATAATATAGAAAAATTTTAGACTAAGCCCCACCCTCAAAGGTAGCTGAAGTATGAGCGTAAAAAAGTAAAATTATATTTTTAAGTGATATGTAAGAGTATAGAGTTTCTCATGTCATGTGTAGCACGTCTCTTATATATACAGTGAGAGAAAGGCTTCTTTGTATGTTAATATTTTTACCCGGCCCATCCCATTATGTACTCAAGACCAATATAAGATCAATGCTAGTCCATAAAAAATGCAACATGTCCAGTGCATGTTGTAACAAGATTTTCGTACAAATTCCAGATGAAAAAAAATAACTGTACGTCAAAATATTGTTTATAAACGGATTAATATTAAAAAAAATATGTTCAATTTCAAACAAGCTATATAGCCCGCGTCTTAATTAATTTGTGTAGATCAATATAATTGATACATTTAAACAAAATTAGGAGAAGAACAAATTTAAGAAAATGGCTGGACATGATCTATAAGCTGGGTAGTTTCGATCGAGGACTATTAATCCAAAACCTCAACATTGCCAGTACGTTTGTTGTTTCCGTTGTATATGTTCGTAATCTTTAAGAGAAAATATTTTGACATTCTTGAATTATCATCTTTCTTAATCTTATAATTTAAACTCGTAAAATTAGCATTAATTGAGATTATAATATAAATTGTTATTCTCAAATAATAACATATAACCTTTAAGGCTGATTAAAAATATTACGATATATACGTCATGATTCAATCTTAATCATGATATATGATCAATTAATTACGCTTAATCGATGGTTCAAGTAATCAAAAGTTTAATGATTAATTTATAAGGCCATTTTCACAATTTAAGGAGTAAATAGAATTGATATTAATCCCTCATACAATTTGTTTATATAATTTTTTTTTCATTTCTTAATGATTTCTGCTTATTCATTTGTTAAGATATATAATTTTAAAAATTAAATCTTTGTTTTATTTTCCTAAGAATTGAATTGTTTATATATTAACATCAAATTTATAACGCTATTTGAAGTGCATTTACATCATGAGTTTCAAATGTGCTATATATAGTTTTTTTTTTTTTTTTGTTTAACGTAAAGGTTAGCGCCCACCTTCTTTACACTCTTCTCTGGTCCATATCGAAATATTTGATTTACTGAGAATATTATCTTAAGAGTAATTATTGTTTACAAAAAATTGCTTCTTTTTGCCAAATTGAAAAATTAGAAACAACAAATTTTCCAACAAAACCCAGGAATATTACCCTTTCCGAGCGAGCATCATAGCATGCAGCCGCTTCATAAATATTAAACAAGAGAGCATTTTGAGGATGCCTCAAAATATAAATCCAGAAGAGAGAGCAATTATGTCTAATAGGTGTTCAAGAAGAAGAAGAAGAAGAAATACATATTTTGAGGGTTCTTGTTTGTGTTTACACGTACTGTGAATGCTAGCATATCTCACGAAACTAAAGATGAATGCAAAGAAAAGAGGCATGAAGTACACTGCAGCATACAGAGAACACCATGCAGAATACAAATTGTTGAAAAGCACAATGCAG
>QEOT01001636.1:80431-139158 GCA_003123785.1 Pterocarya stenoptera | reverse complement strand
CTGCACTCAGCTTATAGAGTCCTCAGGTATCTAAAGGGTTCTATAGGCCAAGGCATCTTCATGTCATCAAAGTCATCTTTACACTTGAAAGCCTATAGTGATTCTGATTGGGCTGCATGTCCCGAAACTAGGAGGTCAGTCACAGGTTTTTGTATATTCATTGGGGACTCATTGGTAAGTTGGAAATCAAAGAAACAAGTGACTGTTTCTAGGTCCTCAGCAGAAGCAGAATATAGAGCACTAGCCTTCACAAGCTGTGAAATCATTTGGCTCCTCGGTTTGTTGAAAGAACTTAGCATTGATCATCCACAACCTGCCCTCTTGCTCTGTGATAACCAAGCAGCCATTCATATCACAAAGAATCCTATCTTCCATGAGAGAACCAAACATATAGAACTGGACTGCCATTTTGTTAGAGAAAAAGTTTTAGCTGGAATCATCACACCCGTCCACATTGCTTCAAAATTCCAGTTAGCAGATATATTTACTAAGGCCTTAACAGTTTCTGTTTTTCAGTTCTTAATGTCCAAGATGGGAATACTCAATATCTATGCCCATCTTGAGGGGGAGTCTCACGAAACTAAAGATGAATGCAAAGAAAAGAGGCATGAAGTACACTGCAGCATACAGAGAACACCATGCAGAATACAAATTGTTGAAAAGCACAATGCAGCAGAACTAAAGTGTAAAGCACTGGCACAGAAAAGTAAAACAACAAAAGAGAAGCATGGGACGACATGTCAAGCTGCACTGATTATGCACAAAAGAAAATAAAGTGATGAAAAGCAACAACAAGAAAAAGACTGCAACAGATTTCTTGTAAACCAGTAGAAAATAAAAAGTTAACTTTAGGACTCTTCCTTTTGATCTTGTTCCTCTGTAACGTGTATATAAAGCAGTAGCAAAGCCTTGTAATCAATACAAGATGGAATGAGAATAAGTCTTACTCCACATCATAATTCTATCTCAATCTCGACTCCACTTTTAACAGCATAACTGCGGGGTGTTTATAAGTGCCTTGCACGTAGCACCTTATTAGTATGTTTATATGTATTATCTGTGTAAACTTAGGATGCTCAGAACCTTTAAAAAATAATTAAGGAACTCAGCATGAAACATGCAACTCAGTTTTTATTACTTGTTTAATGTTTTAAATAATACTACATGTGCCACCATGCACGCATGGAAACGTTCCACAAACCCACACAAAGGACAAAAGTAACCATGCATGCCTCAATTTTTATTTTATTTTATTGTCATTATGCATGCCTCAAATTGGTCGGCCTATACGAAGTTGGTAATATATATAGCACACATGCACACGCACCTGCACGTACTCTATGCATATACCACAATTACTTTTAATATAATATGCTTATAATCATGATGGCCATTGGCTTTATCAAATACATTAATTGTTTAATATTTTGAGTGCTTTATATATACAATGAGATTTATCATACTAAACTCAAAAAGTAATCACGCGTGTCCTTTATGGCCTCTTTGGTTGTAATAAAGAATCCTTTGACTAAAAAAATGACTATAGGGAAGAAGAATAAGCCAATGATACAAGCGGGAATGGCAACATCTAAGGAATGTGCTAAGACAGCATACGTGCCTGTGATAAATGCCAGCACCATTGGTATCATGGATGAAAGAAGGATTAAAAAGGCTAGTTGGTGAAAAGCCATGCGCGCATCAAAGACATGACGTATTCTTGGAGGTATAAATGCTAGGAACACGTAGAGAAATACAGCAGAAGTAGATAGTACCATGGCCAGGACATCTGTAATAACGAATGCCTTGAAAGCAGCACTTGTCCTCAAAATTGCAGAGCCAGCTGGTTGTGATGTTTCACCTCCACTAACGAAACCCCCAGGCATGGTAATACCTGCTGCAAATGTCACAGTTGTAATTAGTGCAGCCACTACCAAATGACTATTGGCTGCTTTTGATATACCGTCCTCGTCCACCCCCCAGCTCTCCACCTCTATCAGCTCGTTCATCTTCTCATGCTTAAATTTTTCTATTTTTTCATCAACTTCTGGTACTCGTCCATTTGGAGTAAAAGCTACTTCCTTCAATAAATCCAAACTCTGTGAAGAATATTGATTGCGCCGAATCATGAGCATTTCAAATTAGTCAATAGAGAAATGTTAATTTTCAATCTTTTAACAGATAAAGAATGCGTATTTTACAAAGACATTTTATAAAAATAATTGTACAAATTGATAGGACTTGATATAATATGCTAGTTAGATTGTAAAACTCTTTTTATTTTTAAATATCACATTTAACCATATTAATTAATATGAGTTTTATTTTTTAAAATCAGTTTGTGAAATTAGTAGTCCACATGTCTTAAAAACTTGTAATACTGCAATATTAGTCAGTGAAAAAAAGTGGGATCTCCAATTCAATGGTTCCCCACCTTTTATTCTTACTCAAAAACTCAAAGCAGTGAAAAAAGCACTCAAAATACAGAATGTTAACTCTTTTGGGGACATCCAGACATGCATAAAAAATTTGTCCACTCAGCTAACTCACTTTCAATCTCAATTCCCTTCTAGTAATTCTTCTTATCAAGAGGATATTATCTTGGATTATCTTAATGAACAATTAAGAAGAGAGGAAATCTTGTGGCGTCAAAAATCCAGAATCCAATGGCTTACCACCACTGATTCGAACACAATTTTTTCACATGTTATCCACCATGCGAAGAAGAATGAATGATATCAATTGTCTGAAAAACTCTTCAAATCAATGGGATTCCAATCCCCTGAAAATTCAATCAATGTTTCTTGACCATTTCAAAACAATTTTTCAGTCTTCTTTTCCTCCCATTCCTAAGGATTTAGATAATCTGTTTCGTGACGAGATAACTAAATCAGACTCCCTTCTCTATGAAATTCCTTCTGATGATGAAATACTCTCCACCATCAAACAAATCCCCCAGTACTGATGGATTCATAGGCTTTATTTTATTTTATTTTATAAGCAGTACTGGGACATGGTGAAAAATGATCTTAATGCTACTATAAAAAGCCTTTTCATTTCTGGCCATCTTTTAAAAGAGATGAATCACACTCATATAGTCCTAATTCCAAAAACTGATTTCCCAAGTACATTCTATCAATTTAGACCAATCAGTCACTCAAATATCTAATATAAAATCATTGCAAAAATTATCTCCAATAGACTAAAATAGGTCGTGCATAAATTCATCTCTCCTTACCAAACTGCATTTCTCCCAATAAAAGTTATTCAAGAAAATACCATCTTAGCATAGGAAGTATTCCGTGTGTTGAAAAACAAAAAGGGGAGACAAACTTATGGCTATTAAGATAGATATGGAGAAAGTTTTCGATTTCATGGAGTAGGGCTTTTTGATTGCCATCCTTTCTAACCTTGGTTTTCATCACACTTGGATCAATTAGATTAAGGAATGCATCACCATCACCACAGTCTCCTATTCGGTAGTGACCAATGTGAAACCACATGGTTTATTTCACCCATCAAAAGGACTAAGGCAAGTAGATCCCCGATCTCCTTTTCTTTTCATCCTAGGGAGTGAAGTCCTCTCAATGCGCATTTGCAAAAAGGAACAGCTAGGAAGTCATGTAAAGTGTATTAGAATTAGTACGAATGGACCATTTCTCTCTCATTTGCTTTTTGTAGATGATCTCGTATTTTTTGGTTCAGCTACAGTCCAAAATGCTCAAGCTTACTCTAATTTCTTTGAACTGTACTCCTTATGGTCAAGTCAAAAAATTCACACAACCAAATCCCCAATCCAATTTAGTAAAAATAGTAGACCATCTATCACTAGGAAAGTAAGAGAAATCCTCAATCTCAAAATTTCATCTCCTAAGATCATATACCTTGGCCTTCCTCTCAACTTTGGCTCCTCAACTCAACATCACTTTAAGGAGATCTTAGAAAAAACCCATAGTAAATTAGCTAGATGGAAAACAAAACTCTTATCACAAGCTGGTAGAACAACACTAATCAAATCAATTGCTTGTGCCATACCCTCTTACACCATGTCCACCATTTGGACCCAAAAAAAAAAAAAAATCTCCAGGAAGATTGACAAGGCCTTAATGAGATTCTGGTGGGGTTTTGATTTTAACAAAATTCATAACTTCATTCGAAAATCCTGGAACTCCATCTGTAAACCCAAGTCAATAGGCGGTCTTGATATTAGATTATTGGCTAACTTTAACAAAGCCTTCTGGCATTCTGCTATAGCAAAACCCACTAATTCCAAATTCTGGAAAGGTATGATCAAACAAAATTTTTTTATAGCTTCTAGTGTCAGCTCCCAGATTAACAAAGGAGTTGATACCAAAATTTGGTTTGATCGCTGGACTCCCACATTAACTTCATCAACCCCAACACCACAGTCCTCTTATACATTGCAAGACCCCTAATTGAGAGTTTCAGAACTAACATTGGAAGAACCTAGGAGATGGAATACTCTTGTTCTCCAGGCTCTTTCTAACAAGAATCAATTGTTGAAATCCAAAAAATTCACCTCAATCAGTATCATAATTTCCATAACCAACCAGACACCCTTAAATGAATTCATCATTCTTCAGATAAATTCTATGTTAAGTATGCTTATGCTACAATTAGTCTCCAATCAAATGGTCACAATACCTCTCATTCTTCCCTTGATTGGAAAATACTATGGTCTTTAAAAATGCAAGATAGTTTAAAATTATTCCATTGGAAAACCTTAAACGACATTTTGCCAACTAGGTCTTTGTTAAGCAATTGTATTCCTTCACAGAAGATAGAAACTTTGTCCTATTTGTCAGATGGAAGTAGAAACTACTGCTCACCTTTTCCTGAGCCGCTCTTACTCTAGAATTCTATGGAGACATTCTCCATGGCCTCTAGACATTTCCTCACTATTGAATCTAGGCATCAATAGATAAATATGATTTTGAACCCTACAAGCAACCTAAATCTGTTGACCAGTGAGTCTCAACACTTCTAGATATTTGTTGTTCTATCAATGGACAACCTTTGGTTCACTAGAAATAAGATAATCCACAACATCACAACTCCAACCATTGAGCAGTTAGTCCAAAGGACCATAGAAACCTACAAAGAACATTGCAAAGCTTGGACATGGAAAATTGATGAAATCACCCCTAAATGGATCCCACCTTCACCAGAAGATATGTTTTTAATAACATTTGATGTAACAGGTAGAAAAGAAGGCAGCATATATATCAACTACAATTTGTAGATCACATAATGGATCCATGAGATTGCGATAATCATATTCATAAGCAGCACTAATCCCAATCAAGGAGAGGCTATGGCAACTTTCATAGGAGTTCAAGAAGCACATTCACATCAGATCAAAAAAATATCATTCCTCAAATGTCATCTAATGCATCAATCAACCACAGAAAGCACTTTCATACGCTTGGCTCTCAGTTTTGGAAGAACATTCTTAAAGGCATCTCATTGCTATTATAGAATTCTCAATGGAAAGTTAGGGAAGGAAAGGTCTCTCTTTGGTATGACAAATTTATGGAGGTTGGACCTTTATGTATAAGGGTGAATGACATCTATGAGTCTCATCTCTAGGTGAAAGATTTAGTAGTGCAGAACTGTTGGGACGTGGATAAACTCAATGATCTTGTCGGTCCGCAACTGGCTAGTCAGGTTATGGCTTCGGTGTGTGGGGTGAATAATAAAGAGGAAGTGTTGATTTGGACCCCTGATAATCACGGGGATTTTTCTACCAAGTCAGCTTGGGAGATTATTCATGTCAGAGTCCCAAAAATGGATGGTGCGTCGTGGATCTGGAATAAATGGTTGCCTAGTAAGATATCTATATGTGTGTGGAAAGCTTACTTTAATTGCCTAAGTGTGGATGATCAAATCCGCAAGATTGGTATTCCAGTTGTCTCTTATTGTAATTGTGGTGAGAACCGGCAATGTGAAGACCTTAATCATGTCTTGTGTTGTGGAGATTCTGCTAGTGCCCTTTGGAGGAAAGTGTCTCTGAGATGGGTATTCCATTTGTGGCTACTCAGAGTTGGAGGGAATGTATTTTAGCTTGGTTTTGACGTGCTATTTGTCAGTCCTAAGTAGGGATCCTCACCGGCTTGCTTCCGTCGATTGTTATGTAGAGATTGTGGCAACGTAGATGTAAGGCCCGAATTGAAAATAGGAGTGAGTCTGTAAATGAAGGTTGGCATTCGATTAAATTCTGGGTGCATGTGGTGATGGATAGTATCTCCAAAGTTGCTAAGTTGAGCATCGGGGATTCTAGTTTTCTAGCGCGTCTTGAAATTCCCCTTGTCTTTCCTAAGCATAAAAGTGAAAGTGTGGTTTGGTGGCCCAAACCGGCCCATGGTCATGTCAAACTGAATTTGGATGGGAGTAGTATAGGAAATCCGAGGAGTGGAGGTGGTGGTGGAGTGCTTCGTGACAGGGATGGTAAAATTATTTTTGCTTTCTCTAAAACTTTTGGGTCCTGTACCAAACTTTTGCTTGCTTGAAGGCATTCGTCTTTGCAGAATTGCCGGTTGGAGGGAGGTTGATGTTAATTGTGACTTACAAGTGGTTGTGTCTTGGGTTAATTCCAAGAATTGCTCCCTTTAGTATTTGTGGGATTTTTTGGACCTTATTGTCGACCATATTGACAAGATGGATATTGAGTGTCGTTATTGCTTCAGAGAAGGGAACTCAATGGTGGACTCCTTAGCTAAGGAGGGTGCGCTGGGTGTGGATATGTTTTACATGGATTTCCAGAGTCTTCCGCGTCATATTAGAGGCCTGGCTAGGCTGGACAAATTGGGTCTAGCTTTCATTCGGATTTAGTTTTCTTGTTTTTGCTAGGCATGTTTAGAGGTCCTTTATCTAGGATTTTTAGTGGTTCTTAGGCTTGTTTAGAGTTGTTTCTATTTTTTTTTTTTTTTTGGTGGTTTGTGTTTGGGAGTCTTTGATGTAATCCTCCTTATGTTTTTCTTGTTCCATGGTATTCCTTCGCCACAAATGATGGCTTCTTTAATAAACTTAAGACGGGGTCACTATTGGACACGTGGCTACCGGATCTTTAAAAAAAAAAAAGGCATAACAAGAGATACAAAACTTCTACTTATAATTAAAGACTTCGAAACTTGGAGGGCAATCAAGATACATTGATTTCAAAATTGATACACGAATTCCATTGTCAATGGATACATTCCAACAATGAGTTTGGAAAAATTCTTTTAATTAAAATTCCACAATGTTTGTTAGACTCACAGTGAAAAAGACACCGCCCCCCACCACCCCCCTTCTCTACTAGTTGATCTGTATGATAAGTTCAGTTTGGAAGTTTTCATGTATCAAACAGTTGCTTTTATTAATGAAGTTCCTTTGCTAAGAAAAAAATAATAATTTCTTATTTTTGGGGTATGAAAATTAAAAAGATTATATATGTTACCTTTGCGGTTGATTGGTGATCTGCCGCGGTTAAAGCGATATCCCAAGCATGAAGGTTTTCATTGTTGAAGGCCATCTGGTCGACTCTAGGGTCAGAGAAGAGATATTTTATGCCGCTGTCCGTCCAATGATTATTGGTGTCTAGCCAATAGGAAGAACGTCGGAGAAAATGATGTAAAGGTGTATTCCCATCGGCATCCTTTTGATTCAAAAGATTGCCGAGAGACCTATTGTCCAGGATGACGTTGATGATCAGTCTTATATTCCTGTAACCTTCAAAATCATATAGAAAGCCTACGTGGCCCTCTGCAGCAAAGTGGAGTGCATTCCTGCCTCTGTTGTCAACCAATTCACAAAAATCCAGACAGCTTGATATAATCTTTTCCACGACCATATGATGGCCACGATGAGCTGCAATGTGAAGAGCAGTCCTACCCTCCGTGTCTTTCATGTATGCTACATCTCTATAGTATTCCAGCAACAGCTTTGTTGACTCATTTTTATTGTAGTGTGCAGCCAAGTGAAGCGGAGTCCAACCTTTCTAGTCTGCTTCTTTACTTATACCTCCGATTTTTTGAATTATAAGTTTGATCACTTCTAAAACACATAGATCAAATGATCATTTCATAATTGAAACTAATTAGCATCAAGGACTTGTTATGTGATAGAAAACAAAATTCATAACATGAATAAAATCTCAATCCGTACGTGTCACTTGTTATTGTCAATGTTATTATGTGGTTGATCTAGATGATCTACTTTCTTTTGAAAACTCATAATTAACGTCGTTAAATATTACACTGCCAAATTGTCAATTATCAGCCTTTGGGAAAATAAAAATGTGTCAATTTTCCTATAATGTATATTCCATGAGTTCAATTGCGAAAGTTGTTGGGAACAAGTGGTGATCCAGAGACAAACTAGAAGTAGGGTAGCTGAAGTAAATGATAAAAAAATCAAAACTATAAGCCTATTGTATTTACTATTTAAGCATTACTATTAGCCGATTGAACCATAGAGGCTAGAATGCTGAAAACAAGTAGTAATACTTGGTTCCTCCCAACATGCTGCAGCATGCAAAGCCGTTTTACCAAGGGGCCATTATAAGCTGGAGATTTGCAGGTATTTATAATTTCGGACATCATAGACCGAAGTTTTCTCTTGGCGGCCATGTAAAGCGGAGTCTGACCAGCAGCATTAGCAAAATATGAAAATTCTGGGTCTTCTACCATCAATAGTTTCGCTGCCTCTAGATGATTGTAGCGTACTGCCTCGTGCAAGGCCGTGTCTTTCTCTTTGTTCGTCATCCCCAGCATCTCCCTGGCCGATCTAAACCCACTCTCGAGGTCTTGACATGAGATATGAGAATCTACTCGTTCAAGAAGGAATTTAATTACGGCAGTATGTCCGTATCTTGCGGCAATGTGCAAAGGAATTTCATCATTAGCATTGGCTTGCCACAAAAGTAAATGATGTATTTTGAGAACTTCATCTACAAAGTTGGTTGGTGACTTTGCTCTTGCAACAAGGGCTGTAATATAAATGTGAAGAACAATGTTTTTTTTTTTTGGTGTTAGCTGGACATTAAGATGTGTCCCATGAACTTTAAAGAACTCGATGTTTCCTTTTGCTGCAGCTTCGTAGAATTCCGGATCTATGCGAATGATGTTCTCTCTTTCCCTGGGCTGATTAGTTAATACCAGATGATCCAGAACCTTCAAACAAACAGGAGGCACCCCATTTTGATATGTATTGAATCTTGATATTGTCTCTTCACTTTGATTTGATAGCTTCTACGCCAATTTATACTCTCGCAAATTCTAGAAAGCAAAAGTGCATGGAAAAGAATGTCATCCCTTTTGTTGAATAAAGAGATCATTGAACAGAATTTAACTTTTTCTGGCTAGAAGCAACTAATTAATTAGTATTACATGACTAAATATATAGTAGCCTATGAATGCTTAAATGAAAATTTCTGATGGCCCAAGGGGTTTTGCTACACAACCTCCACCACACTCCACATTTTTTAAAATTTTTAATATTTTAATTTTTTTTTTCGATTTTATTCTTTTTAAACTATTTCAAATTTTCTGTTCACTATTCATATAAAAAATATTTGATAAAAGAAAAAAATTAAAAAATTAAAAAAAAAATATATAGAGTGTGGAGTGTGGATGAATAGTAGGAGGTTGTGAAGATTTTTTGATGTAAAAATTAATAGAGACATAACTCTGTCAGAATCACGCAGTACTCGAATACTACTTTAGTTTTTTGCATGTGTTAGAGCATTAATATTGAATTCATCAAAATCATTTTCAAAATTTGATGAAAAGTACATGTTTTCCAAAAATTCAATACTTCCTTATCCATAATCCCACATTGGATTAGTCACTGGATTCATCAAAATAATAATATAATATTATTTTTAATAATAATATTTTTAATTTCTTTTTTCATATTTTGCAATTACACTAACCATATATACATTAATAATTTAATTTGATACTTAAATTATTGTTGCCCAACTAATTTTTTTTCTCGACCTAATTATCCAACAAACACATTTCACAAACTAATTTTCAAACCTAAAATAGTCTGCTGTATTTTGTAATAAAATAATGAGATAGACTTATGAATAGTGAGTCTTCAAATATGAAGATGAAAATAAATTTCCTGTAGCTCAAAGTTTGAGTTTTAAACTTTTACCGAATCCAATGCCAGCATCTTCACTCCCAGTCCATTCAAATTTTAGACATTTCTTCATTAATTTTGCCGATACCGTTGCAAGTGCTCTTAGTGCTTGGGTTTTGGGACTAAAATTAGCATCTACGTACTATAAGAAAGCCTATTCCTCTCTCTCTCTCTCTCTTGATGGACCATTCCTCTCATTTAAAAGTTCTTTCTTTGCGATATTTCAGATGAGTTTTGCTACTTATCATCTCCACACACCATATTTTTATTTATTCTTTTTGTTTTATTTTTTTTAAACTAATTGAATTATTCTACTCATCATCCATATAACATACATTTTATAAGAGAAAAAGTATAGCGTGTGGGAATGATGAATATAATTTTTATATTATGTAATTATGTGTAAGGAAGTGATAAATGGGACACATTATTTGGGAGGAAAAATTATTTTAGGTTCTTTATAATGATTTCTATGAGTTCCAATTGTAGCATTGAACATTCCTTTGGGAAGATGAGCCTATATGTAGCTTAGGCATTCTTAGAGTTGTTACAAATAACCTAAGTCGGGAACAAATTAATTACAAAGTTACAAATTATCATAATTAAGGCAATCAATATACATTGGCACTTTTTATTCATGAACTAAATTTAAATTATAAAATATATTTTAGAAACCAAATCCTTAATTTGTTAATATTTTTAACTTAAACTAAGTGAGGATTTTTATTTCTTCTCAACGTTGCCATCTTCAAATTGAAGCCATCATCAAGAAAAACAACCATACAAGACCGAACTCAAAGTTAAAACATGATAAGAAAATTGCATATTTGTTGTCAGTTATCTTTTTACTAAAATGAATATATTTTCGCCACAAATAACTTGTCATAAATGCTCAATTTTATAAGAAAAAGAGTCATGAAAACATATATAATAATCAATATTTCTCATCAGCTAATTGAGGTAAATATATCAGAAAAGGTTTCTGTAATTTGGAAATTGGCAAAAAGACAAGCACTAATCGGTAACTCGTCACAATTCCGAATGACCTGATCGTTAACTTGACTAACGCGTTTTATTAATTGGGTTGGATTAAGATTGACTGATTAACGATGAATCCAAATAATTTCAAACGAATTGACACAGCTTCAAGATCACATTCATGTTATAGTCCCAAAACAGTGAGACACATGATGAGGTTACACTAATGATCAACACGTACAACTTCCTTTTTGTTTTTGGGAAACCCACCAATAATCAACATGAGTTTTTTTTTTTCTTTTTTTGCTTTTTTTGAGCGAGCCAACATTTTTTACTTTCATTTTTTCCTTTCGCTCGATGAAGCATTATAAAAGACAACGAGAAAGTCCAAAATGTGGTAGAAGTAATGAACCAAGAAGAATATATATGGTGCAATGGGCGACATTTTGTGGTTTCAAAGAGTTATTTATACACTACATTTCTTCGGAAACGGTAAAGTACTGTGGTAGAAATAATGAATTAAAGTATTTGAAAATCAAAGAGAGAGAACTTATAAATCACTTTAGAAAGTAAGAATAGAGTTCATGAGTGATGGATCCTCTTTATGTTCATATGAACAATGCGTGAGCAGAAGTGTGGTTTCAAATAGTTACAGCTTATACACTACATTACGTACTCCGAAAAGAATAAAGTGTGGTAGAAGTAATGAACTAAAGTATCTGAAAAATCAAAGAGAGAATTAAATCAACTTTAGAAAGTAAGAGAATAGAGTACATGATGAGTGACGTCGGGTGACAGAGTTATTTATACACTACATTTCCCTATAAAGAATAAAGTGTGGTAGAAGTAATAAACTAAGGCATCTGAAAAATTCAAGAGAGAGAATTAAATCAACTTTAGAAGTAAGAATAGAGTACATGAGTGACGGATCGATCCTGTTATGTTCATATGAATAGTGCCTAAAAAGAAGTGTGGTGACAAAGAGTTATTTATACACTACATTTCTCCAGAATGGATAAAGTGTGGTAGAAATAATGAACTAAAGCATATGAAAAACCAAAGATCAGAGAATTAAATCAACTTTAGAAAGTAAGAATAGATCAGTACATGATGAGTGAAGGATACTATTATGTTCATATGAACAGTGCATGAACAGAAGTGTGGTATCAAAGAGTTATTTATACACTACATTTCTCCGGAAAGGATAAAGTGTGGTAGAAGTAATGGATTAAAGCATCTGAAAAATCGAAGAGAGAGAACTAAATCAGCTTAAGAAAGTAAGAAAAGATTACACGAGTGATTGATCCTCTTATATATGTTCATATGAAAAGTGCGAGAACAGAATTGTGATTTCAAAGAGTTATTTGTACACTATATATCTCTGGAAAGGATAAAGTGTGGTAGAAGTAATGAACTAAAGCATCTGAAAATCAAAGGGAGAATTAAATCAACTTTAGAAAGTAAGAATAGAGAACACGAGTGAACAATATTTGTTATGTTCATGTGAACAGTGCCTGAACAGAAGTGTGGTTTCAAAAGAGTAATCTATACATGACTACATTTCTCTTGAAATGATAAGCGTGTGGTAGAACTAATGAACTAAAGCAGATGAACCAAAGAGAGAGAATTAAATCAACTTTAGAAAGTAAGAATAGAATATAGGAGTGACGAATACTGTTATGTTCATATGAACTGTGCGAGAATAGTAGTGTGGTTTCAAAGAGTTATTTATACACTACATTTCTCAGAAAAGGATAGAGTGTGGTAGAAGTAATGAACTAAAGCATCTGAAAAATCAAAGAGAGAGAAATTAGATCAACTTTAGAAAGTAGGAACAAAGTGCATGAGTGATGGATACTGTTATGTTCATATGAACAGTGCATGAATTGAAGTATGGGTGTAATTAGGGCTGCACACGGTCCGGTCCGGTCCAGCGATGGACCAAAAGTTTTCGGTCCATCAATTGGACCGGACCGAATACCCAAGGGGACCGGACCGGACCGGTAGCTTTCGGTCCGGTCTGGTAGCTTTCGGTCTGGTCCGGTCTAGTCCGGTCCGGTTCAGTCCATTCGGTCCGACCTCTTTTTTTTTTATAAATCAATTAATAAAAAAAATTATTTACAATACTAAATTAAACTAAGTGACTTATTAATGTGGATTATATAACAAACTCAATAAAAAAATAATTTATATAGTCAATGATAATAAATAGATAAAAATTACATTATTGATGATGTTAATTATTACTTTATTACTAACTTAAAGTATGTTAATGCATAATGAGCCATATACAACTTTTAACATTTTGTATATGAAGCAATAAGCATGAATAATTTAATTATCCATACATATTATATCTATAATTAAGAAAGATATATAGTTAACATACTATTATAAATAAGAATAAAATATTTAATTATACATACTATTATAAATTTATAAATTATATATATATATTATAATTTATACTATAACTCTTAATACTTACTAATATTAGTAATACATTAAAGAATATTTTAATACATTGATACTAAACATATATAGTAATAGACCTATAATGATTAGTTATTATGAATAATGATTAGTATAAATTATAATTATGTAATAGTATTAGTATAAAGTATTAGACTATTAGTAATATAGTATAGCTATATATTAGTAATATTAGTATAAGTATAATTGTATAAGTATAACTATAATCTATAGTTCATAGTTATAACTATACTAAATCATTATAACTTATACTAATATATAATATAGTTATAATAAATCACTATAATATGGTATAACTAAACTAATATAACTATTAGTATAACTATATAATAGTATTAGTATAAAGTATTAGACTATTAGTAATATTGTATAGGCTATAGGCTATAGCTATATATTAGTAATATTAGTAATTTAGTATAAGTATAACTATAGTCTATAGTCTATACTTATAACTATACTAAATCATTATAACTTATACTAATATATAATATAGTTATAATTTCTTATAAACTTATAACTTATAATAAATCACTATAATATAGTATAACTAAACTAATATAACAACTAATATAACCATTAGTATAACTATATAAGTATATAATAGTATTAATAGTCTATACTTAATTATAATATAGTATAATTATATATAATTAATTATATATAAAAAATATATAGAAATATATTCGGTCCGGTCCGGTCTAGAAAACAGCCGAACGGTGGACCTGACCGAATTCATTCGGTCCAAAAAAAATTGGACTGGACCAAATTCGGTCCGGTCCGGTTCGGTCCAAAATGACCGGTCCGGTTTTCTCGGTCCGGACCGACCGATGCTCACCCCTAATAATAACCCACGAACGGCTAAAATTTCTGACCACACTATTTGCGGCTATAATAATTCACCACAAAAATATGTTTGTCGCCGTAAAACATCTTTTCCCCACAAAGTGTTACTTGCCGAAGTCATTTCACGGGAAATGGCTTGTTTTATTTTCCACGAACGGTTTTTGTGTGATTTGGTAATTATTTGCCACGACCATATGTCTTGGGCAAAAAATTCATGGCAAAAAGCCATAATTCTTGTAGTGGCGCTTGTGTTGGCTTGTTTGTTTAGGATCGCTTACTTGTAAATTNAACTAAACTAATATAACAACTAATATAACCATTAGTATAACTATATAAATATATAATAGTATTAATAGTCTATACTTAATTATAATATAGTATAATTATATATATATATATAAATATATATAAAATATATAGAATATATTCGGTCCTGTCCGGTCTGGTCCGAAAAAAAATCGGATCGTGGACCGGACCAAATTCATTCGGTCTAAAAAAAATTAGACTGGACCGGACCAAATTCGGTCTGGTCCGGTTCGGTCCAAAATGACCGGTCCGGTCCGGTTTTCTCAGTCCGGACCGACCGATGCTCACCCTTAGGTGTAATCAGTTCGGTTTGGTCGGTCCATGGGAGGTTTTTGGACTGGATCAAAAATTTCGATCCATCCATTTTTCACCCTGAGACTGGACTGTTATCTATCAGTCCGGTCGGTCCAATTCCGTCCGTTCCTGATGTTCAAAATGGGCCCAAGCCCAAAATTACATTCTAATGTTTATTTCGGCCCAACATATATAAAGAGCCCAACATTTTAATTGCAATAGCATATTAGTTAATATTTAATATTATATTTAACATATATGGTTAATGATCACAGTTTAGATGAAATTCACATAATTAAATTATACAATTATTATATAAAATATAATATAAAAATAATTAAATTTATATATATTACATGTATTTTGGTCGGTCTGGTCCAGTCCAAAAAACCCATAACTAGGACCTGACCGAAAAATAAGTTTTTGCAAACTAATGGATGGACTATTAGTATTATCGGTTCGGTCGGTTTTCTGATCCAAACCATGCAGTACTTAACTTACACTCCTAAATAAAAGTATCGTATATCTTTATCTCATGCTTTTTTATTAAATCACCATTTGTTCCAAAAATTTAGACTGATGAAAAGAGGTAGATGTTATTATTTATTTTATATCTTAACACTTTCCTTCACGTGTTGGTTAGATTCTCTCTCAATAAGTTACCCAACACGTGAAATATTTAATTAAATGAATGAATATATTATAGTATATTCCCCTCCCCCAATGCTTGTGAACGTAGGCAACTCGTTGAACCATATAAATTTGTGCGTCTCTCTCTTTATTTTCTCTACACTTATCTGTCATGGACGCACGCACCGTCACCGTATAGCCACACCGGAATATTGTCGAGGGCTCCAAATAATACCGATTGAGGCTCGAATCTCTTCAGTGAGTCGAAAATGACTCTTTCTCCCATTCCATCATGTTGAGCGATTTTTTCAGTATCAACAATGTTCATTGGCTTTATCAATTTTATTGTTTAATTCGAGTGTTTTAGACATACAACGAGATTTATCCGGCCGCTCCAAACTCGATCTTCCAACATTAATTTATCTTTTCCCCGTCTTCTTCATCATAAATCCAGATTTGTTGAATATAAAAAAGATGGGGAAGAAGGATAAGCGATACGAATGCGCTAAGACAGCATGCGTGCCTGTACTGATAAATGACAGCACCATTGGGAACAGCCAATTGTAAAAGTGGGCACTATTAAAAAAAGAAAAAAAAAAAAGAAGAAGATTTTTTTCATATTTTTCACGGTGAGATCAATTTTTTTTATTTTTTTATTTTTTATAAAATGCATGTTTACATTTAAAATTTGTATATATCATTCTTAAAGAGTACGTTTCCTCACATGGTTGCCCCCACAGACATCCCATTGAGTATCATCACTTTCATCTGTAACTCTGTTACATTAGCATTGGATTGACTATTCCATTAGTCAAATTTCGGCTAATATCACATTTTTTATCTTTTGTCTATCCCACTGAAAACTTAACTCCACAATATTAGATTATCGATCTAAACTGATATATATAATGATAAGATGTTATTTATTTTTAACCTTTTCATTATTTTTTTAAAATTTTTATGTCACAAATCTATGATTATATTTTCTTTTTAATCAAATCAAATATATTTTATTTTAATTATCATAATATATAACGCACATTTTTTTTTATAATTTTTTCTTTTAACACATAACGGTTTTATTTTTTTCATATATTTTTATTAATTGTTATTTGCAAGCTAGAATCTAATTTTAATGATTATTATAATTTGTTTTCATCTCAAACGAAATGATTGTATTAGTTTCAAGTTTACATCAATATAAATTTTAATATCTTCGGATCCAAAAACCATATTTGTAAAATTTTTCTACCTATGTTTTATATAAAAAATTAAAATTACAATAAAGTCATGTACATCAAAATAAAACTATCGTCAACAACAAAACATGATTTTATCCAATCGATCACATTAAATTTACTTAGCTTTTTATCTGTGTAAAGAAAATAATGCATATCATATATGTTGTATATGGTAGAGAGATCAAAATCATAGACATGAAATGTAATCTCATCCGATAATAATTACACCGTTAAATCAGCGTGTATAGAAAGAATAATAATAAAATAAGAATGGCTAAGTTACTGTTTTCTTGTATATATGTTGAACGGCTGTTCCTCAATGCTGGTGATCGGTTTTGAGCCAAAATAGGTATAATTTGAACTTTGGATGCTTTTGCCCATGCCATTGCGATTGCTTTATGTGTGTGCTTTAGAAGATATCAAGGATGCATTATGTATGTGCTTAAGAAGATATTATTACCATATAGTCCAATATTGAACATATAATTTTTAAAAAGTAGTGCTACATGATGTATTTGTATTTATAATTTTATTTATAAGATTCGTTTTATTAGTTTTTTTTTTTAATTTAAATTTTGAATTTCCAATTTCATGATTTTCAGTATATCAATAATTGACATGTGGAAAAGTAAATTTTTTGTAAATGTTTCTTAAATACATTTAACATTTTTCTTATAATCAGATGCATGTTGATGTGATAAATTGACAAGAGAACAAATTATTCCGACATGTATTTATAAGTTTTTTTGTGTTGTTATAATTGCGCTAGCTTAATATGTATGTTGTATTGCTTTTTTTACAAATTTATATTAATAAAAAGATATATATTTAATTATTTATATAATATTATTAATACAATTCTTTCCGTATAAATCAAACTCCCCAATAATAAATGAGCTCAATATATAGAACGTTTTGATATTATTTCTCTTTTTGGATAATGATTTTATTTTTAAGAAAACTACTTTTCAGGTCTCTATTGCTTTCACTTTTTTAAAACCGGAACCTATGCTTTAATAATTTAAACTAGGACCTGTAATAATGATCAAATTTGAAGACGCGGGTTCCTCCGCCAGAATCCCTAGTCTCCTGACCAAAAAATTAGTTGCAGTTGACCAACACATCCAATAAAAAATGGACAAGTGTCAATCATCTATCCAGTTAGCATTTAGAAAAATTTTAAAAAAAATGCATAGTCAACATGATGCGATGCTAGCATAAATAGTAAAAAAACTAAAAAACAGAAAATAGCAAACAATTATGAAAAAGATTAAAAAAAATGGAAAATGTTGCGTTGCTATTACTTTTTTAGCTATTATTAAAAGATATTTATTTCAATGATATTTTGCTATTTTATCCAACATTTAATGTCGTGATTTGAGCAAACTCCAACGGTTATGCATGCTTTTAGAGGCCGTTTATATCAATCCATCTCATTTGATCATCTTATATCATTACAGCTTTTCTAAATTCTTACATAAAATATAATAAATAATGTAAATTACAATTCAACTTTTTGAAGTCTTAAAACAATAATAATATTAAAAAATAATATTCTAACAATATTTTATTCACCTAAAACCTTCTCTATCTCATTTCACAATCCAAACATCCCTTGGTGATCTCCCACTCTCCGTTCTCCACTTTCTCCAGATGGGCACTACACCGATTCGAGAAAAAAATTTAGTGTACTGCAACCCGACTCGTGTATATGTAATAAAATAGATGATAGGAAAGAAAGATACGCCGATGATACAAGTGGGAGCGGCAATATCTGAGGAATGTGCCAAGACAGCATATGTGCCCGTAATAAATGCCAGCACCATTAGTAACATGGCCAAAGGAATTAGGCATGCAAATGCCAGATTATGAAGAGAGATGCGCGCATCAGATAGAATTTTTCTACGCATAAGTGACAGCAATAGAAGGATACATATAGCAGAAGTAGATAGTACCATGGATAGGGCATCTGTGATAATGAATGCCTTGAAAGCAGAATTTGTAGTTAAAACTGCAGAGCCAGCTTGCTGTGATTTATCGTCTGCACTAATGAAACCCCCAGGCATGGTAATGCCTGCTGCAACCGTCACGGTTGTAATGAGTGTAGCCACTACCAAATGGCTTTGAGATGCTTTATTAAGTTCCTTCATGCCCTCCTCCTTTGCCGCCTTCTCCTCCTCTTCCAATCTTTTCAATACTTTATCATATACGTCTGGTACTCGTAGTCCCAATGGTCGAGAAAGAACTTCTTTATTCAAATGAAGGAAAAACCACTGTGAAGAATATAATTTATTACGTCAATTTTTTAGCATCTCAAATTTGTAAATAGAAGGTTAATGCTATTTTTCATTATTTTAAATATTTTTTTTTATCACCCTTTAACATGACATCAAATGACTAAAAACTTATGTGATTTTACATCAGGAGATGATACTATAAATATTATTTTTCTTGTAAATAGATTGTAAGAATGAAATGAAATTATATATGTAAAATCAATATATAATTGACTGACGTCACACTAAAAGTTAGAATTCTTTTTAAAAATAATAATGATACGTATACAATATATTTTAATAAGTATTGTAAAATAAGAATAATTTTATAAAATATTTTATAATTTTTTTAAATATTATTATATAAAATATTATAAACAGTAATGTTAAGCAAACGGATCGGATGTCAGTATGTACGGATAAATATAGCTAGAAATTAGGGCGGCTCTACCGCCACTGCTGAAGTTTTGAAACTTCGCTAGTTGTTTTTATATTTTTTTTACATATATTCTTTTAAAAATTAAATTTTTAATATTATTAAAAAATATTTACTTAATTATTAAATAAAAAAATAAAAAATTCAAACGATAGATTTCGACAGGAGCTACCAGCTGAAAGAGCAGTATTTTCTCATAAATTAAAAAATAATGTAATGATGAGTTTCCGTGCACATAGGTCCCCGTGTGGACAGCTGCGCTCTTACCTTCCACTTAAAAAGGAAAAGCTTATGGTTCTACCGAGAATACAAGGGTGGGGGTAATGGCCAGGTATCGAATTGGTTTTTTTTTTTTTAAACTTAAGAAGTGTTTTTTAATAATTTTGTAAATGTTTAAAATGTTTAAAAATATATTTGATAGAAAAGAAAAGAAAAGAAAATCTTTACATGTTTCGGTGATTGAGAATTTTCTATAGCGTAACAGACTCTCTTAAAAAAAAAATAGTCTTTTAAAAAGTATGCATAATTTGCTAAGGAAATGATACATAACTTTTACATCATAATATCACACAACCTTTATATATATATATATATGCCTACCTAGCTAACACTGTCCTATAGTAATTAAATAACATCTTATATGATAGAGCCATGAAAGCGGACTTTATAAAAAGTAGTACCATCTGCGCCCCAAATAAAATGTTTTTTTTTTTTTAGAATTTAATTTGTGACACATCAATTTAGTACATCTAATATAATTCCGCAAAGAAAATGATAGATAGAGTCAAAACCAGTCATCAAGCTAGCCCCAAATAAAGAAATCATTAAATGAGCAAGTAAAAATATTTATATTCTTTGGGGGATGAAAAGTTATTTATGTTACCTTTTGGGCTGATACGTGATCAGGAGCAAGAGTACTTAAAGCGGCGTCATAAACATTGAGGTTATTGTTGTTGAAGGCCATCTTATCGACTCTACGGTGAACGAGGAGATTGCCTTCGTCAGGATGATCAGTGATTGACATGAGATCCTCGTCGAACCAGGAAAAACTTAAAAGATGATGGAGAGGTGTGTTCCCCTCGGCGTCCTTCTGAATCAAAAGATTGCTAAGAGACGTATTGTTCAGGATGGCTCTGATGAGTACTACACGCTCATGACGACGACGAGGATAATGTGAAAGGCTCGGGCCCCCCACGGCAAAGTGGAGTGCATTCCAGCCTCTGTTGTCAACCAATTCGCAACAATCCGGACAGATTGATATAATCTTTTCCATGAGGTTTAAATGGCCACGATGAGCTGCAACGAGAAGAGCAGTCCTGCCCTCTGTGTCTTTCATGTATGCCACATCTCTGTCGCATTTCAGCAACAGCATTGTTGACTCAATGTTATTGAAGTATGCAGCCAAGTGAAGCGGAGTCCAACCTTTCTCGTCTGCTTCTTTACTTATACCTCCGATACTTTGAATCAAAGTTTTTATCATTTCTAAAATAATTTAAACACGTATTGTACGTCAAGTACTGTAGTAATAAAGTCTCAATAGAGGCCATGAATGTTAATTAGGAGACAGAAAACGTACTTCCGAATGATAAAATCTTAACGCGCGCTTGACTTATTATTGCTAATATTATGTGGTTCCTCATCTACTTTCTTTTGACAACTCATAATTAATTACAGTTATTACCCTGCAAATTGTTAATCAATCTTTATACAAATAAAAATTTTATGTTATAGTTTATCAAAAAAAAAAAAAAAAAATTTATGTTATAGAGTTAACATTGAGCATGGAATTAATTAATGCTACTCCTCGCAAACTAGGGAATAAAAAATATCTTGCAGAATTTTGAGATGTTTTTTGCCTTTTATTGTTTTTGTTTTAAATGATATTGCATGATGTCCACATAATTACTTAAGTTGTAAACTAGTTTGAGGACTATCATGATACACTTACAATTAATTTACAACTGATTTTAAAATCAACCGATGCAATGATGACATTTCATTAATAATGAATCTCAATTCTATAAAATTATCCTTCATTTCATGATCTAGAGTTATAAAATAGTTGCAAATCGTGATCTTCACATTTATTGCCTCAAGACATGACATGCGAAAATTATACTTAAACCAATATATATATATATATGATATTATTATCATAAAAAAGTACACTAATATCAATAATTAATTATGAAAAATTATCATAGATCTAATAAGTTTAATATTCTAATTTTATGGTACGATTGTTAAATTGGAAAACTACGCATATTTCATGAATTTTAAGTAGACAATATATATTCAATAATTTTAGAAAAACTCTATTTGTAAGTCGGTGTGGGAGACATGTCTTCCAGACTGTTGACTTGGTATGATGCTATTTACAAGAGAATTTTAAACTTTAGAATATTACAAATCAAATCTTATCACATTAGCGATATGGATGGCATGTCTTTCATATCAGCTTGCAAGTAGCTAAAATGACTTATAATTTTATATATGTAGTCAAATATTATGCAATCCCTGGGGTCTATTGGTACTGTGTGATATAAAATAACATGTTTTGCTATCTAATCTTTAGTATTTTCTTTCTCCTTCATCTTTTTCTGGATGTGCATTTTTAAGAATGAATTAGTGATAGACCATCGTATATATATGGTCCATGACTAATGCATTTTTATGTGAATCTTGTGAAGAAGTAAACTCCTATACTTCTCTCATAATTATAACCTCCACATTAATTGACGGTAAATTATCTCTCCATTCGCTAGATTTCTTGTGAACCTAATCTTAGCACAAATCAAGCGACATGCATAATACGACACAGAGATTGACTCTATGTCGTATATGATATATGCTACCATGGACTACACATTTTTTAACAAAATCATGTAAACTTTATTGTCTTTAAGCATATTAAGTGATTTTCTAGGCTAGAGATAATGCTAACAAATAAATTGGCAGCAATACCTTCATTATTGTCCCAACATGCTGCGGCATGCAAAGCCGTTCTATCAAGGGGTCCACCATAAGCTGGCCAAGATTTGGAGGTGTTTATAATTTCGGACACCATAGACTGAAGTTTTCTCTCAGCGGCCATGTAAAGCGGAGTCTCACCAGCAGCATTAGCAAAATATGAAAACTCTGGGTCTTTTACCATCAATAGTTTCGCCGCCTCTTGATGATTGTAGCGCACTGCCTCATGCAAGGCCGTGTCTTTCTCTTTATTCGTCATCCCCAGCATCTCCCTGGCCGATCTAAACCCGCTCTCGAGGTCTTAACATGAGATATGCGAATCTGCTCGTTCAAGAAAGAAGTTAATTACGGCAGTATGTCCGTATCGTGCGGCAATGTGCAAAGGAATTTCATCATTAGCATTGGCTTGCCACAAAAGTAAATGATGTATTTTAAGAACTTCGTCTACAAAGTTAGTTGGTGACTCTGCTTCTACAACAAGGGCTGTAATATAAATATGAAGAATTGTGTTTTTGTTTGGTGTTAGTAGGACATTAAGATGTGTCCCATGAACTTTAAAGAACTCAATGTCTCCTTTTGTTGCAGCTTCATAGATTTTCGGATCTATGCGAGTGATGTTGTTCTCTCTTTCTCTGGACTGATTAGTATTACCAGATGATCCAGAACCTTCAAACGGATTGGAGATAGTCGGCCTTTTGATATGTAATGTATGTTGAAATTGTCTCTCCACTTGGATTTGATAGTTTCTACGCCTCAATTTATACTCTTCATTCTGCATTTCCAGTATGAATTTCGCTGGACGAGTTCACGTGAAACACATTAATACTATTCTCGCAAATCCTAGAAAGCAATTATGGTGCATGGAAAAGAATCTCATTCCTTTTTGAGGAATAGAGAAATCATTGGGAAATAATTTTAACTTTTTTCTGTCCAGAAGCAACTTAATTAAGTCTATTAATTTAATTCGATGTCAGCCCAACAATTTTTAATCATAAATATTCATTTTCATTCAATGGCAGCCTATTAGTATTGGTGCGGTTTGGATAGTAAGATAGATGAAATGGTCTTAGATTAAAGATGAAAGTTGAATAAAATATTATTTTTTAATATTATTATTATTCTAAAATTTTAAAAAATTGAATTATTTATTATATTTTCACTTTGATCTTATAGTTTCTACGTCTCAATTTATACTGATCTTCATTCTGCAATTCGTGTATGAATTATGCAGGACAAGTTAATGTGAAACTGCACTAACATTAGGCCTCGTTTGTTTTTAGAGATAAGTTGTAATTAAAATTAAAAAGTTAAATAAAATATTGTTAAAATATATTTTTTAATATTATTTTTGTTTTGGAATTTGAAAATTTTAAATAATTTATTTTATTTTGTATTGGAATTTGAGAAAGTTGTAATGATTAGATAAGATCAGATGAGATGGATCTGAAAAAATTGAATTGCTTATTTTATTTTGTATTGAAATTTAGAAAAGTGTAATACTGAAATTGAGATGAGATGAGATATTTTCTGAAAACAAACGAGGCCTAAAGAATCTCATATAGCGCATGGAAAGGAATCCCATTCCTTTTTTGAGGAATAAAGAAACAATTTTGCTGAGTACAATCGATATATGCAAGAGGCAGGTAAACGTGAGAATAAAAAAAAGTAAAAAGGACAAAACAAACCAGACCCTCTCCCTCTCTCTCTTTCTTTCTTCTTTCTCAAAAACTTTTCTTTCTTCTTTGGTTTCTTCTTTCTCGTCTCTCTCTTTTTTTCATTGCTTTTTTTCTGGGTTGGTTCTCATGTGTTTTTTGTCCAACAACGGCACACGTTTTATCACTTCCAACTTCTATTGCCTTGATGACTGATTTATTCACCTCCACTTTGGGAACGGTCACAGTGAGAATCCCATTTTAAAAATAAATAAATAAATCAACACCTCTATAAATTAGTCTTTTCCCAAATGCCACACTGCCTCAAAAACTGCGGCTTTAATGATCAAACTGAGGATTTAAATGTCAGCCCATTTGTTCAATTATTAATCATAATTATTTTCATTCGGATACTGAGATGAAATGATTATATAAAATTGAATAAAATATTATTTATTATTATTATTAGTATTATTCTGAAATTTAAGAAACTAAATTATTTATTTTATTTTATATAAAAAATTTTAAAAAATTATAATAATAAAATAAAATAAAATATTTTACTATCCAAACATGCCTTTAATCAATTACTTTTGATGGCCCAAGATATGTGAAGTAGCAAGTCACTGACATATATATTCGAGAAAAAAATCCCAGTACTGTAAAAAGAAAAAAAAAGAAGATATATATTATTTTTTTTATCCATCCATATTCCATACGACTGATCAGGATTTGCTTTCGTCGGCCGCAACTTTACGATTTCAAAATCACCCGAGTACTTTATTTGAATCACTTTATTTGAATCAATTAGCTTATTTGTTAATGCATGAATTTTGGAATGCATATAATATCTACGTACTAAGAATCCGCGCCTGTCACCTTCTCCCTCGCTTCTCTCTCTCTAGAAAAAAAACCTCCCGCTTCTCTCTAAACCTTCGTTTACCCCGACCGATGAACGGGGGTGGGAGCTTCGGCTCCTCCCCCTTCCCTTCTCTTCTGTTCATTTACTTTTCATTATAGTGTTTTTTTTTTTCTTTTTGTGTGTTTTTTTCAGGTCAAATAAGGGAGGGTTTCCGTTTGGGTCTTTTCAACCATCGCCTCTCTACATGCGCCCTACTAGAATGACGGCCAGCCACCAATCTTCAAGACCACCAAATCCGGCGTCCAACCGAGCAACGCGTAGGACGCACGTGCGGGACAAAATTTCTGGACCCCGTCGGTGAGAGACCTCTGCCGACATCACGCTCGGCTTCTCTGGACTCCCTGCCTCCGAGACTTCCAAGATTGACCGTCGGTTTTCCTCCCTGAGAGACTAGTGCCTGGACGCGCCACTACCGACTCATCAAACACTGTTCATCTGATTTTGTGATTTTCTGTTTTTCAGTTGTTCCATTTCAGTGTTTTGTTGGTGTTTCTTCTATGTTTATCTGTTATTTTGTTGACCCGAGTAAGGTGTTGTGCTTTCAGATCGGATGCAATCTGGGGCAAGAGCTATTCGAGAGTGGTGGGCGATGTCACGGCTGATGATCGTACGACCAGTGCTCGCCTGTAGGGGCAGCCTGTGCATGTTGTGTCCGTGCGTGAGCTGGGTGTTCGTGCAGTCAGGACTCGAGATGCCGATGCTTGCAGTGGGCATGACGTCCGGGGTCACACTAGTGCTTGTGGTTCTGTAGTTTAGTTGATAGTTAGTAGTTTGTTTAGTTGTTAATGGTTTTATGTGTAGTTTTTTATTTAATTTTAAGTTTTAAATAAAATAGAAATAGGCTATTGGATTTAGTGTCCATAGCAGTGTCCCATATTCTTCCTCCCTAGGAGGACAAAGGAGGCCTTCAAGTTCTGTTTTACAGAACGCTTTCTCTGTTAGGAGAGAATTTTTAGTGAAGTTAAGACAATGTCCGCCACAAAGAAATTTGTATGTGGGGAAGCCCCAGAGCTTAGGCGTAGTTTGACTTATAGTCTGGATTATTTCATATATTGATAAGTCACAGTTGTAACTTCAGATTATTAATTAAATGAGTCTATTTCCCTAATAATAAAAAAAAAAAAGAATGCGCGCCTGTCCTCTCATGGACTGTAGGTTCTCTGATATTCTCACTCTCTCTCTCTGGTTTGCTTGTCAATGGGATTAATATTAGGATACTGCTATAGCCCCTGCTGGGGGCTCCCGCTGAGAGCTACCGCTGGGGGGTATAGTGTTGTTTTATTCATATATTTTTTAAAATTATTTTTTATATAGATTTTTTAATACTTTTAAATATTTAAAAAAAATAAAATAAATTTAGAATATCATTAAAAAACACTTTCTTAATTAGAAAGTAAAAAAAAAAATATTAAAAAATACTTCCTTAATCACGAAGTAAAATAAAAATATATATTACTAATACCTCCAATAAAAGCAAAGAATAATTACCAAGTTGTTCATAAATGAAATAAATAATTACAAAGTTGATCGTAAATGAAATAATTACAAAGTTTGTAATATGCATGGAACTGGGGTTTTTATATTAAGTCAATGAAGTATCTTGCCTTTAAAAAAAAAAAAAACTTCATGAAAATTATCATTTGTAAATTTGGTAATGCAATATACATTGACATTTGGGCTGAAATTATTATTTATTTAATAGTTTAGGGTGCAAATTAGTGAAGAAATGGTGGTACTTTGTGGATGAAAAGTGAAATTACCCCAGCTTTCACAGCAAGAAATTCGGTTTTTTGGGATGAAAATTTTTGTTCAAACTAAGTTTTCGTCCTTGAATATTATTTGAGATGAAAAATTTTTATTACAGTTTTATCCCTAAAAGCCCGTCCCAAAAGAATTTTTGGGATGAAATCAAAAAATATTTTTTAGAATGAAATTGAGTTAGACGTACCGTTCGTACACACTATAACGTATTCGAATGTGTTTGATCAGCTTTCGAGATGAAAAAATTTCATCTCTAATACCTGTTTGTCTTGTTCAAATGGAACTTTGAGATTTTAACGGTACATATATACTATAACGTAGATATCATGAATGTTTTTTTTGGCTTTAGAGATTGTTTGGATTTTAAATTTTAAACCTAACAATTTTATATTCTACTTAGATAGTAGTTTTTTATTTCAACACAGATATATACCATCAAGTAATACAGATCCCAGCTGTATGATTAAAATGGGAAACAAATTTCGATCATGTCCATGCACTTTCCACGGTCAAGCTCATCTCGTAATTTGTGTGCATAAATGTGCAACACACATTGTTCCACATCATTATCCCCTCGTACATGTACCTTCATCTTTGCGCTAGTGGCGTTGACAACATTTAGAGGTAGGTACGTGCACACAGAGACAGTGACAGGCACATCTAGAAATGCCATCGACAAGAACATCGATCTTTTTCTTCCGGAAGCAAGGGAAGGAGTTTATGTCCTTTATCTGCTCCAGTAAAATACACTGTTCTACCCTCACTTTTGGGTTAATCACCACAACAAGTGCCTCGTGCCTGAAGTGCCACTCTTCCTTGATGAACTTGATGCCCGGAATGGGTGAAAATTTGTGCACAATGTACAATGGCAGCTCGGTGCCGCGGCTTCTAAACTTCCTTTCCATGTCGAGGGTCGCCTGGCCCACAATTGGGATCCACACAATCTTACCACGATTTCCTATCTCTTGATGGAGCTGTTTCAGTGTCAAAAGATCATTCTCGGAGACGTCTGGGCCGGAAATAAGCAATAGCACGTACTTATGCTTCAGTATATCGAAGTTAACCTGTAATTTGTGCGATATAATTCCGACGTTAGCACCGGATTCAAGTTCTAACCGATGAGATACGTAGCTCTTATTCAAGTTAATAATTCTCTTAGATTGGTTGATTTATATATCAGCTAAGCTATTGCTAATTATTAATAGTAATATCATGTCTAGTTTTGGATGGACATGCATGACTTGATCTTATGCAGGGTACGTAGTTTTTATTTCAGCGTTAGTATACAGGGCAGCTACCTTTGGTTCTTTATTCGACTAATTCCTTCTGGATTAAATGTCAGAACTCATAAAATAATTGTGATTTTGGTTAAGAAATGTGGAGGATCTGATCAATCGTAGGTGTTATTCTTTGAGGTAACTGCCTGGTGCTTAGTTAATCATGGTCTTATGCAGAAAATACTCCTAAATTTCCAAAAGCATTGGCTATAAACAGTACTGGGCTACTAGCAGTAGTAAATGAGGCACCCTAAGGGACATGATCTATTAAAGAAAGAAAGCAATAAGAAATAAGAGAGTCTTCGTACGTAATAGTTAGAACAATACAAAGTGAGCATGGGTTGCCAGAGCAAACCTCAGTAGAACCGTCAATGAGCAGCTGCATATTACTCTTGCCATAACACAGGGCTTTGATCACCTCCGTGATTGTGGGGTGCGTTTGAAATTGATTCTCGAGTATCTGATAAGCCTCAGTCTCAGTGGCCTCTACAAGCATTAATTAAACAAGATATTTCCTCAGCATTACTCCCTTTTCGTGACACTGCAATCTAGGTGTAATAAGATGCAAGAGAAGAGGACTCCATTCTTTTTAGAACTCAGGCAATTATGCTTTCTTAAGAGTGAGTTGCTAACCTATTTGTTGTTTGCAAGTATTTAATTGCCTCTTAAGATTGTTGAGGATGTGGTCAATATTGTAAGCCAAGCTGGATAGGTCGTCCACTGCTTGCTGCCTGAAATCAGGGCAACCATGGTCATTTAATATATATCAGGTACATATATAACTTCAAATGAACCCTTATTAGTTCTAATTCTGTACTCATTGATTAAAAACTCACAGCGCTCTCCGTTCAGAGAGATCCAACATTAACATTGGAACCATGGATAGAAGAGTAGTACTGTGTTAGTATTGCCCTCACAAGGATCCATAGCACAAGTGGAGAAATTGTCCGAATATTTCATTTTTTCTAAAACCCATATTCTAACACAAAAGAAACTTCGAGTTAAGATTTTGAAGAAGGAATATTGCAATGGATCGACAATGAGAACTTACTCATCACCAGTGATGCGAGTCATCTGAGTGGAACAACCCACAACAGTTCTGATGACCCAATAAACATGAATGGGGATATGGTCCAAGGCTTTTGACAATGCTGGTACATTCTCTCTACCGTAGTTAGGAAGCTTCTCCAACTCAAAAATGCACCTAATCACTTCCATTGTTCCCTTCATCAGATTGATAAGTTCAGCAAATGCTTGCTGGTGTTTCTGAAATTGTATGCGCCCTACTAAGATTGGTATTTGCTTCAGGGATGCCACTGATTTAGCGAGTTCGTCAGAGGATTGCAACTGCACAAGGAACCAGAATTCTCCAAAGCCAAAAGCAAAAGCCGCTAGTGTCATCACAGCCCTTGCATCCCATGAGTAGTCTGATAACATGCGAAGTATTGACAGTGTCGTTTCGTGTGCATTTACCTCACCCGGAGCGTTGCAATCCATCTATAATTAATTACATATATTTGCTCTTTAATCAATGACATTTAAGGCAAATATATATTATATTTGAATAAATTATGCTAGTCTTCTAATTAGTAAGCCATATTAGTAAGCCCGGTTAGGATGACCAAAGCATCTTATCCGAAGCTCATCTGGGCCGTAAGGTCCCAAAATTTTGTCTATCCAATCATTATATTTTATCTCTAAATTTATCCACTTAAATAAACAGTAAATAAGTAATATAAAATTGACAAAATAAACAGTAAATAAGTAGTATAAAATTGACAGCGGAAGGTTCAAATCAGTAAATGAACAGTATAACCTGATATGAACAGTGCATAAATAGTGTAAAATCTCAAGGAATCAGGTACTCTATAAATACCGTAGGATCCATATCTTTTTCAAATCCCAAAAAGTCAAAATTATTTCATCTCATCTCACTATCCAAATATATATATTTTTATAAACTATCTCATCTCATCTTAACTCAAAAAATCTCACTACTATTTAAAATATTTCATCTGAACTGTATATCCAAACCAGGCCTACATTACTGTAAGAAAAAAGGCTTAAATAAAAAGTTCGAGCCACAATATAAGTAATGGACAATACCAGGATGTATACCAAATGTGCATTTCAAATATGCATACACTGGTGTGCGTATTTTAAACATCTTTAAACATTTAAAAGTCACAAATTTGCTAGTAATAACTTTTCTAACTATTAAAATAAATTAAAATACACTGGTGTGCGTATTTAGTCATGTGTATATTTGGAGTGCATATTTGGTGTGGATATCTGAGATGCACATTTTTTGCAAACAAGCATTTTTCATAATTAATTCCAATGATCAGGATAAGATTTTAGATTACAATAAGTTCTGATCGAAGAAGATGAAATTTGTGGTCATTTAATAAGTTATGAAATTTGTACTCCATCCGTAAGTTATATTTCAAACTGGATATCCAATCATGAATTTGTAAGAGGATGTGAGCCAAACGCTTCCCTTTTATTAAAATGATTACTGAGAAAGTTAGAAAGTGGGAGAGTGGGTCTTTTATTATTATTATTATTATTATATTTTTTTATGAATGATAGAAATTAAGCAGTACTCGCCCATTACATTCATATATATATATATATAGAGGCTATAATCACCAACTTAGAGAAAACAAAAGTTATGGTAACAAAGGTAATTTAAAACATTAGTAAGATTAATTAAATAGCTACTGTAATATGTTTGTATGATTAGAGATCGTTTTATCATTCACTATTAGTATGAACATTATGGTAAAATAATCAGTCATTATTAGATCATGACTCATGTCCTCGCACCGGAAAAGTTGCAGCAGAAAAAAAAATAATAATAATAATAAGAACTAATTAACATGATAAAGTGGTTATATTATTAATTTATATGTATCTGGTGGGTTCCATATATGAATCAACCATGCATGCACCATTGGTTAATTGTGGTTGTCTACAATGATACAAAGCATTACGACGGAAATTGTAACTTTAAAAGAAAAGCCAAATGCTGACCTTGCAGGAAATCTGCTTCAGTATACAGAATGGGGAACTGAAATTGGCACTTGGGGTCATGTCCTCAACGTTTATCACAGGTGCTTGGGTACCCTGCGCGCAGTAAGCTAGCCATAAGTAAAAAAGAATGTACTCGCCTACAGCTCTGGCTTGCTGATAAGTTTCAAGAAATCTAAGAGAGATCCAAATGAATCAAACCTAATAGCCAGATTCATGGATCGAATAAGCAGGAGGGTAGTGTACCGGCAGAAAACTACCAACAATAGGGGCGGTGTGCTTAAGGATTTCTTCAACCACAACGGAAAGGGACTCCGCGTCAATAAAATTTCCATCACCGGTAACTCGGATTGCAGCAACTTGATTCATGATCTCCTCATCCAGCTTGTACGCCATTGATGCTTCCGAGCCGCTGCCCATGTTGTGCTTAAACAAGTCAATAAGAATAAAGTCCGAAACTTTTCATATATGTGTGTACATATATTTGACGCAGCCTGGTTTTTTTGTGCTGCAGTCTTGCAGATCAAGCTCTTTAATTGATTGATTAGGTGAAGGACGCCGACACATGATGCTCGTGTTTTTTTGTTGCAAATTGCGTGGCCTACTAACAACCATGGAAACCAAGATAACGAGTACGTCAAGCGGAAACCTGTAATCGAATCTAATAATTCATTTTTTGTCTATATTCTGACCAAGTCTGGAATTCTAGCTTCAAGTGGGGTCCATCTCGAAATCAAATTATAAACCTGTTTTATTATGTTCATTCTCATTTGAATATACAGGCCAAATTATAAACCTTAATGAAGTAATTATTGAACCGAGTTCTTCTGCGCTGAAGTCTTTAGTTTTAGAGAGATAATATATCCACGTCAATTTATACAACAGTTTGCACAACAGTTGATCTACGTAGCATCAATTTTCCTTTATTTTTTATTTTTATTTTTTAACACAAGGCACTGAATTGAAATTGTAAAAATGGGCGAGATCAATCAAAGCTTGTTTGGACCCGCAGAATAAAATCTTATTCTCAAATCTAATTTAAATACAAAATTTTCAAATTATTCATTATATTTTTCTCAAACTTTTAAATAAAAAATAAAAAATAATTTCAACTTTTTCAAATCTCAAAACAAAAATAATATTATAAAACTATATTCTTCTAATATTTTAATTTTATAATATTTTTTATTCAACTTTTTCTCTCATTTCCCAAAACTCAAAAAATATTCAACTCAAACTATATCATTATTCACAAACTATCTTATTACTATTTATAAAATTTTCATCTTTAAAAGAAATTCATCTCATTTCAGTCCCCAAACCAGCCTTCAATCTTCACTCCGCTTGAGATTACCTCATCTCGTCTCTCCTAGAATTTCAAACTCAAATCCGCCCACATGCATCATCCGCACCGGCCTCGTAGGCAAGTCTTTTTGCAAATCCGGTCACCACCATCCACACCAGTGCCATAGAGAGTTCTCTCTCTCTTTGAAGAAGGCCTTCTATGAATTCCAATCTTAGTCCTCCTCCTCCTTCTCCTCTCTCTCTCATGGTCCAACCTGGAGTGATTGGACTCACGAGAACAAACTCAGCCCCATGTCACTAGGGTTTGTTTGGAAAAACATTTTATGTTAAAATTATCATCTCATCACATCTCATTCTCAAACATAACTTAAATATAAATACTGTAAACTAATTATTTTAATTTTTTCAAACTAATCATTACAAAATTTCTAAACTTTCAAACAAAAAAAATCAACTTTTTCAAGTCTTCAAACAAAAATTATATTAAAAAATTATATTTTAACCATATTTGAACTTTATAATATTTTTTATTCAACTTTTTCTCTCATTTCCCAAACCTCAAAAAAATATTAATTCAAAATATTTTACTACTATTCATAAACTATCTTACTACTATTTATAAAATTCTCATATCATATTACTCCTCAAACTTTTCTTAAGTCATGGTAAACCCCCACAAGATATTAAAAGGAATTTCTTGTCATTTCCATACCGGTGCACAAGAGCAAACTTTCAAACCCACGCTCCACGATAGCACCTTACCTCACCTCGTCTCCCTCAGAATTCAAACCTTTGACTCAATTTGGATACACGAAAGTTCTTATCTCATCTCATCATTATAACTTTTTCAAATTCTTATATAAAAATATAATAAACAATTCAATTTTTTCAAATCTCAAACTAAAAATAATACTAAAAAATATATTCTAACATTATTTTATTCAACTACTATTCAAAACATATCATCTCATCCCATCGAAACTGTCTATATATCCAAACCCAACCAATCGTTGATCATTTTGAGTCTATCTGCAAAAGTGCCCATTCAGGCCGAATCAGAGAGCCAAACATATATAAATATATATATATATATATATTTTTGCACTACACTGCGGGTCTCTACCTCACTACCATTTTTTTCTTTCTTTTTTGTTTTCCTTTCTTTTCTCTTAGTTTTGTACGCTTTAATGTTAAAGCTGATTAGCATGGTATTTATGCCGTTATCTGTGCCGATAAACTTTTTTTAAAAATTATTTATAACACCCGGGCTCAACACCAAGTTGAGGCCATGACGTGTTATATAAATTTATTTTTTGTTTAATATTTATGGGATGCCATTTGAGATTGATCGAATAATTTTGAATAAATCATAGGTCCAAATTATCATGACAAAATATAAATTTTTATTGAGCTTATAATTAAGTTAAAGTTCATTTACTAATTTATAAACCAAGTGTGCATTTCTTTATAGGGGCCCAAGATTTTATTCTAAAAGCCCAACATCACTACTGAGGATAGGTTTGGGGGGTGAGATGAGAATTTTGTGTTTTGTTTTAGAGTTTAAAATATTATTTTTTAATTTTGAAATTTAAAAAAGTTGAATTGGGATTTGAAAAAGGTGTATTGAGATTTGAAAAAGTTGAATTGTTTATTATATTTTATATGGAGATTTGAAAAAGGTGTAATGATGAGTTGAGATGAGATGAGAATTTTTGAGAATTCTTAGCTTCCAAACCTATCCTATCCCATACACGTTTCTACATTTTGTTTTTCTCTCTCTTGGGTTTCAATTACCTATATAGATACATGCATACCCTCACGTATGTAGAAACTCCCCCAAGCTAGGGCTGCTACACGTTCACTCCCCCACGTCTCCACGTCCAGGGAGCACCAAACTCACGCACACAAGTTATCCTACCCTCTAATCTTTCCTTCTTTCATAGCCACCAAATCCCACTCCTAGAGACAGCAAGCTGGATGCCATCAACTCTTCCTCCCGCCACTGTTAAAAACAAAAAAAGAAGCCATCGCCCACTGCTGCAGCACCCCAACACGCCCAGCTACTCAGCCACTGTCGCATGGGATCAAGAAGAAGAAGCTCCGTCGTGCGCCGCCACCACCCCCTTCTCAAGAAAAACCGCTTAACCATGAGACAACCGAGCACTCCATGGCACCGCAAGGAAAGTGCACCGCGAAGCCCCAAGCCTAACCGCCGTAGCCAGCCTTGAACCACCGTGAAAACAGCCCAGCTGCCGTGTCCCAACCACCCAGCAAGCCTCCACGTCCCTTGTTTGAAGCACCTAAAATAGAGCACGTTTTCTCTTTCTCACCATGCAAGGCAGTTCCACCCAAGCCACCCAGCCACTGCCTTGCAACACCATGCTCTCATTCCAACCTCATGCTCCTCCACGTCAATTCCATCGTGAACCACCATGGGAACAACCGACGGAAAACCACGAAAAGCACCTTTATTTTTACACCAACGAAACAAAGCAAACTCCTCTACTGCCGCCCACTTAGTTCAGGCTCAAAGCCCACGACAGAACAAGCGTGAAGCACCAAGCTGAAAAGCCACAGAAACCGTCGTTTGTGCCACCTCCAATCACCCTGTGCCGATATGGTAAGCCCACACCGGTCCTTCCCCATGGGCTCCTCTCTCTCTCTCTCTCTCTCTCTCTCTCTCTCTCTCTCACTCTCTCTCTCTCTCTCATCACTTTTTCTCTCCCTCTCTCAGTGTCGTGCCGTCGCGTTGACCACCTTCGACTTCTCCCAGCTCAATGCCCCGTCGCGCCTCTCCATCTCTCTCGGTGAGTATGGTCTCTCTGTCGCACTATTTTGGTCTAGGGTGGTTGTAATTCCATAAATTTGTTTGTAAATTTCAGCCTTCCTAAAGAGCCATGCATTTTATGGTCATTTCCTAAACACCTTGTCATTAGGCGGGTTGTATATTGGCCTGATTTTGTTTATATTACACTTAGGCCCTGAGGGCTTTGTTTTAAATATAAGAACTTATAAAGAAAATAAATAAGGATTTAAATTATATTATTTAGTATTAATATTTTTACAAATGAATGTAAGAAGTAAATAGTAAGTATGAAACTTTATTTTGAATTAAAAATGGATTAAGTCTAATTTTATTAAATGAAAATTTGCGTTTTACTTTAGAGCTTTGCTATGTACAAGCAATTTTGCGTACAAATCTGCGTACTAATTCTGTTGCCTTCATATTCTAAATTCAAATTAGCACTGTTTTTAATAAAGTTTACTTTTTTACCAATCACATTGAATAGGTGCGCGTATTAGTGTACAAAATCGCTTACAACTAGATTTTTCTTTTTACTTTAATATATTTTGTTATAATTATATTAAGAGAATATTAAGCTAAAGACGTATTTTACATGAGCTTAGTTGTCATTGAGTACTTATGTTAGCCATACACTTTAGTTTACTGAAATAATTTAGAGTTTAATAGTCAGAGAATTAAGTGTATATTGATTAATTTGAGAAGGGATGATATTTATGGTTATGAGAATCTTAGAAATTTCGGAAAGATAAATTACTTTAGTAGTGCAGGCTTAAATATCAAAATGTGTGTTTAATTAGAGATTTAAGTAAGTTAAGTGTCTATTTTATATGTGAGGATTGACATTCGTCTGACACAATCATGGAAAAATTTAGAGAAGTTAAAAGGTCGAGGTAAGCGGGGTCCATATACTATACTTTGCATAAAAGAAATGAATTGAGATTGATTTTGAAAAATATGCATGTTTTGTTATGAAAAGAAATTTGAAACAAACTCAGTTAATTGTTCTGCATTACTCATGAAATCTGTATGAAATAGAAAAATATTTTTGTCATGACTGGTGTAGACATAAACAAATTTTTGGCATCCGGCTTCTGAACTATGCAAAAAGAGCAAATATGAAATTTATTAAAATTTGTGCATGTGATGCGAAGATACTTTGAATTTGTTTTTGAATATTTGAAATGATCTAAATCTATTCAGTACTCTATTTTGATAGTGACATCCGAAAACCTTTGGCATGATTTTATGATTTTGTTCTGTTCCGTTAAGGCCTTGTCACGGGTATAATAGTGGTGTACGGCCCTGCCACGAGTATAATAGTGGTTTACAGCCCCGCCACAGGTATAATAGTGGTATAAAGCCCTATCACGGGTATAATAGTGGTATAAAGCCCCGTCATGGGTATAATGGTGGTTTATAACGTTATCACGGGGATTAAATATGATCTCTGTTCCGACGTGATACTCTGATATGATATGAAGATGATGTCTCAAATTATGATATGCCAAAGGATTTTCTTTTTTTAATAAGAATGTTTCTGAAAGTTTCACTATAATATTCTAATAACATGATTTGATTATGCATTTTGAAAGCAAATGTTCATATTCTGCATTCTGAAAGTAAATATTTTGTTATGCATTCTGAATTCTGTAAATGCCCATGTTTATATACTAGTATATGTTCTCTGCTTACTGAGTTATTGATAACTCACTCCTTATTTCCACAATATTTTTTAGATGATTTGAATGTTTCAGTTAATGATCAAGATTAGAGAGCAAGGTTGAGATTATTTAAGTATAGTGGATTAAGTACAAAAAGATGCCATGATTATTGAAGAATGTTATTCGGTAAATTTTTCATGTTCTGTTGACGTGGTATATGAGAAGTTGACATTTATATGAAGACTTTGTGGTGTTTTTAGATTAATTGTATTGGAGAAGTTGGTTTGAAACAGTAAGTTATATGTGTACTTAAGAAATTTGAGTTTATATATGTACTGTGAAATATGATTTTAAGTGAGAAGAAGTAACTCTTTGACCCATCCGGGACCGAGGCGTTATAGTTGGTATCAGAGCCAGGTTTGAGATTCTGCAGACTTTATGGATTGGGTTTTTGGAAATTCGAGGTTTAGAGAATCTGAATATCTTAAAAATGATTTTGATGAGGTCTAAGCTTTTAGAATTCAGTAGGCTCCAAGATATGATTTTGATGATATTTAAGATTTCCGCAGTTTCAGACTCATTGAATGTGGCTTACAAAATCTGAGGTTTTAGAGTTGGTAAATTTTAAGAAATGATTTTTATAATATATGAGGTTTTGGATATATGTGGGTTTAAGAAGTAATTTCATATTCAAGGTGTAGAAATTTGAGGACTAATAGATGATTATATTGGTATTTAAGGTTTGAGATTTTGTAGACTTTAAGTATTGAGATTTTGGAAATATGAGGTATAGAGATGCTGCATTTTTAAAATGATTTTGATGAGATTTGAGGTTTAAGACTTTGTAGATTTTAAGAAATGATTTTTCATGACATTTGGGGTTTTAGATGTGGTAGGCTTACTATGTGGACTATAGGAAATAATTTTTAAGTTTTAGATTTTGAAAGTGTACATAAGCTTGATCAGAAGCTAGGTTTGAGGTTCTGCAGGTTATAATATATGAGGTTTTGGATTTCGGCATACTTTAGAAAATAATTTTTAGATATGATGTTTAGAATTCTGCGTATTTCAAGAAATAATTCTGTTGATATTTAAGGTTTAAGATTTGGATTATGTGGATTTTAATAAATATTTCCTCTTGAGATTTAACTTTAACGTTTTACGGACTTTTAGAGAATGATATGTTTTTAAAATTTTAGATTTTAGATCCTCCATACTTTAATAATGAATTGGATGAAATTCCAAACTCTAAATTTTGCAGACTTTAAGCTATTATTATATTCAAATTTAAAGATTATAGACTTTGCAGATGTTTGGACAATCGATTATTATTCGAATTTGAGGTTATAGTTTCAATAGGTTTTAAGAAATGTTTCTTTTCAAATTTAAGGTTATTAATTGCAGCTGAGAATGAAATAGGGGATTTAAGAGTATAAATGAGGGTGCATGAATTTGGGAAACAAAAAGTCTTGTTGCTATCAAAGTATGATAAGAGTCATCTTGGTAGGTACGTAAATGGATTAGACAACTAGGTTTAGACATTTTGGCAAAAGTTGTCAAAGTGCGCAACGGAAGCGTGGTTTTTAGTAATATGATGGTTTGAGAGTTTATTTTGTTAATTGTATGAGGTTATCATATTATGTGGAGAGTTCGGAGTTATTATTAGGTTTTTAATTGCATTGTTGAGATTGATATTTTAGACTTGAATTGGACCTTTCGAAGTATATCATAATCAATATAGTCTACGCGAACATGTATGCCTAGAGGGAAATAGGTGTGGCACCAAGTTAAAATATTGGAGGATTATAACATCAAGTTTGACAAAATAATCGAGAGGGTTAAAATAGGCATGGAAAGGATGTGAGGGACAAATATTTTAGACTTTGCTTCAGGTTTTGCAAATTTCGTAGACGAAATTCTTTAAGAGGGAAGGATGTAACACTTGGGAGCTCAGCACCTGGACTAGGCCAAGACGCGTTATATAAAGTTTTTTTGGTTAATATTTATGGGAAGCCATTTGAGATTTATCCAGTAATTTTGAATAGGTTACAGGTCCAAAATATTATTACAATGGAACATAAATTTTTATTGAGCTTGTAATTAGGTTAAAGTCCAATTAATAATTTATAGATCAAGTGTGCATTTCTTTTGTAGTGGCACAAGATTTTATTCTAAATACCCAACACGAATAATAGCTCATGCTCGTTTCTTCATTTTGTTGTTCTTGTATATTGTCTCTCGTGTGGAAATGCTTTTATTTTTGCGTTGTCTCTGCTTGTAAGTGGCAACCTTTTTTCGCTATACATACAATAGCTCAACTTTATATATATATATAAATATATATATCTATATATATTTATATTCAGTATAGCTGGAACCAGCTCCCGGCCAAAACTGAAGAAGAAGAAAAAAACACGTTTCTTTTATCTAAAAAAGTCCCAATTTAGCAAGTTTGGTGGTGAAGAATTCTCAAAAATTTACATTTCATCTCAACTCATCATTATACATTTTTCAAATCTACATACAAAATATAATAAACAATTCAACTTTTTCAAATCCCAATACAATTTTTTCAAATCCCAATTCAACTTTTTCAAATCCCAAAACTAAAAAATAATATTTTAAACTTTAAAACAAAATACAAAATTCTCATCTCAACCCTCAAACCTCCCAAATTTCATGATTTTTTGGATTGTTCTCTAATATTAAGCAAGTCAAGGAGAGTCAAACTTGTTGGATACTAAGAGTATTTCATAATATATGTGAACAGTAATGGAATAGTTTGAGAATAATAATGAAATAGTTTTTGTTAAGATGTTTTATTTGACTTTGAGAAGATAGAGAAAAAATTGAATAAAAATCTCATAAGTTTAAAAAATTGTTTGAATATAATTTATTAATATAATTTTGATTTAAAAATTTAAAACAATTGTAACATTGTTTTGAGTAATGATATACCTACAACTTTTCTACATCTACTTGACAACTCATTTTATAATCAACCAACACAAAGAGGACACTTTATTAAAAAAAAAATCTCAAATTTACAAAACTACCCTCGATTTCACATAGAGTTGTAAAATAGACATATGAGAGTTGTAAGGGAATCATTTTTCTATTATTTTTATGTTTTGTTTGGAAGTTTAAAAAATTTATAATAATTAGGTAATGATTAAATAAAAAAGTGAAGATTTGAAATTGACAAGTGTTTTACGTTTGGGTTATATTTGGAAATTAAATATTTGAGAAAATTTGGGAATATCTAGGAATAGTTCAAAACAATTGTTTTCTCAAACGGGCCTTAAGGTGTTGACTAATTGTCTTTAAAAAAATTAGATAAGTTTTAGATTTACATAAAAAAAATATTTTTTAATATTAATTCTATTATCTTTTAAAAGAAAGTGTGGGTGTTATACCAGTGTTTAGAATTTCGTATCGTACCGGCCGGTACGGTCAGTATTTTCCGTACCGGCCACCGAACCGGTACAGGTACACTATCTGTTCCGTACCGGCCGGTACCGGTCGTATCGGCCGATATTTCGGCCTGTACCGGCCTGTGTACCGGTCCGTACCGGCCGATATTTCAGTTTTTTTTTTTTTCTTCATATTTTCAAACTACAAGTTCATTTTTTGACCCCTAATTTAGATTAGACTATTTATAATTTATATATCTATGTATTTATATATAATTTATTTATATATAGACTATTATTTTGAAATATAATTTATATATATAATTTATTTATATATAGACTATTATTTTGAAATATAATTTATATATATAATTTATTCATATACCGAAATGTTATCCCGAAACGGTACACGAAACGGTACCGGTACCAAAATATTTTGTTCCAGTGGCTCGACCGGTACGGCATCCGGTACGGTATTCAAAACATTGCGTTATACACTTTGTTATATGTAGCATTATTTTTTAAATAACAATTGGGCAATACGATGTTTTTTAGACGAGAAAGATACATACTTTCATGGGACTTTTAAGTGAGTAGTGTTTGTAAAATCTAAAATTTAAATTAAGAAAATGCCAGTACCTGTGATAAAGTGGCACTGTCCTATTGTTTAAATAAATATTTTTCTTCAAAGACTTATGAAATATTGTATTGAAATAGTTTGTGTCTGAATGTGTGGTATGTTATTTCGGACATGTGGGGAGTCCTTACGATGGTGTCTATGTGTCGTTGCAAATGTCTTGAATTCCGCTTCCTTCTATACTAGAGTAGGAAAATGCTAATTGGACTCCTACAAAATTTACATATCTGCCTGATTTTTTACAATTTTTTTTCTTTTCTTTATTTTATTTTTTAATAAAAATAGTGTCAAATAAAAAAACTATGTGGGTATATAAATTTTTTGTAAACACAGTTAGCATTGCCATAACTATAATATACCTATTGTTTGTCCCAATGTCATTGTTCTTTACCTCATTTTACTCAAAATTTCGGGTCGCTTTGGATGGAATTTACATCCCAGTCCAAAATGCGTTTGGTGTGACCTTTTTGAAGTCCTTTTATTTGGATCGCAATTAATTTTGCTTAATTGGCCTTTTTTAATTTGATTACAATTTTATGAGTATCCTATTCAAATCCTCAGCACATGTCATTTTATGTTTTTCTTTCATTTCTTTGACATAAATCTTAAGGTGAGAGATTTACTTTTAGAAAAATGTTTGGGCACGAACCCCAGACACAGTAGAACAATTATCATTATATTAATTAGCCTTACGTGTGTGTCTTTATTTTATGAATAATATTAAATACAAGGTTCAATTAATAGATAAGTCTCGTTTAAATCTTTTATAAAAAGGTTGGTTATATTAAAAAAAAATTATAGCTTTTAAAGTAGAGTCTATTTTTTATTAAAGGTCTGTGCAGATTTTCTTTTTTTATTTTAAATTTGTACAAGTTATTTCTCTTATTGATTGCATTCATATATGCTCTATATAGTAAATACCATGACTTTTTTCTTTTTCTTTTTTCAAGAGCATGACTCGTTTTCATTATCCTTATTTTGTTTATAATTTATATTACATATCACCAGAGTACGTACTCAAACTCCAATTATATTTAAGATTTGTGCAGTCCAGATCTCACGTAAAAACAAGAATTAGCTTGGCGTATTATCATACAACTGACAGAATCATCTAAGTTCTTCTTCGGAGCTTTTTGGGATTATCTTTTTTATTTGTAAAAATCTGTCCTCTCAAGTAATTATCATCTTCATTTAACTTTCAAGTGAAAGAGATATTGATGCATAAACTGGGTCATATTTGATAAAGTGCAGAAAAGAGAGGTGAGTCCAACGTGTTTGCGAAATGTTCTTAGAGAACTTTCTTACAGAATATTCATTTCCATTTCAGAATACATTCACTATTTCTCTACACACATACATCACGCACAAGGCAAGTATATATAGACCTTTACATAACCGAATTGTACTCCATAACCATACATATTTTGCCACCTGGATAGCCTAATCACTATTTCGGTTACAAGAAGATTCTCGAGAATTATTCTCCACACTTCTAGAATATTCCTTGATCGCATGCAATTGATCCACTGCCTTAACATCCCCCCGGGATTCAAGCAGCACTGAAATTAGAGTGAGGCTTGATCGAAGAAACTGATTAGTAGAAAGGGGTTTAGTGAGTATATCTGTAATCTGATATTTGTTGGACACAAATAAAACTTGTAGTGATTTTGCTGCCACTCTTTCAAGCACCAAATGGTAGTCCAACTCCATCTGTTTAGTTCGAGAATGCAAGATTGGATTCATAGACAGATATGTGGCGCCTAGATTGTCACACCATAATGCAGGAGGAGTAGGAAAAGAAATGCCAAGTTCACCTAAGAGAGATTGCAACCAAATAAGCTCACTAGCCTTATTAGCAATAGATTTATATTCGGCTTCAGTAGAAGACCAAGCAATTCTGGGTTGTTTCTTAGACCCCCAAGAAATCAAGTGTTTCCCAAAATACAGACAAAAATCATCTATAGATCATCGATCATCCAACCGGCATTAGTGAAAGCAGATAATTGATGAGATGAATTAGGGGAAAAACAAAGACCAAGATATCTAGTATTATTGAGATAATGTAGAATACATTTGACGGTTGTCCAGTGAGGAAGCCGAGGACAATGCATGTATTGACATAAACGATTTACAGCAAATGAGATATCAGGTCTTGTAAAAGCAGGGTATTGTAAACTTCCAACCTCACTACGATACAATTGAGGGTCCTCAAAAGTACAACCATTAAGAGCAGTGAGTTTTTTAGAAGCAGACATGGGAGTGGTCACACTTTTGGAATTGTGCATGTTGGTTTGGTGTAACAAGTCAATTATATATTTGGATTGAGATAAAAATAGACCAAAAGTTGTTCTATGTGCTTCAATTCCTAAGAAGTAATATAACAATCCCAGATCTTTAACAGGAAAGGAAACACGCAGAACATTAATTAAATCTGATATTAAATCAGCATGAGATCCAGTCACTAAGATGTCATCGACATAAATAAGAATATATAGACAACCCAAATCAGTGTGAAGTATAAATAAAGATGAATCAGAAGATGAACAATGAAAACCTAAGGATAACAATTTTTCACTAGGCTTAGCAAACCAGGCTCTAGGAGCCTGTTTTAAACCATATATAGACTTTTTAACTTATAGACATGGTACTGGAAGTCAGGATGCACAAATCTGGGAGATTGTTTCAAATAAACATCTTCTTGAAGGTCTCCGTGCAAGAATATATTATGTATATCCAATTAATGAAGTGCCTAGTTAGAAGAAACCGCCAGAGAGATAAGAAGATGAATGGTAGTAGGTTTTACAACAGGACTAAAAGTCTCTATGTAATCGAGACCCGGTTGCTGATGAAACCCCTGAGCTATAAGTCAAGTCTTGCAACGCTCAAGTGTGCCATCAGCCCTCCGTTTGGACTTCAAAACCAACTTAGATACAAGAAGATTATAGGATGGAGAGGGGGGGACGAGGTCTCAAGTATGATTGTGAAGAAAGGCATCTATTTCAGTAGTCATGGTAGTGCACCATTCAACGTATTTGGAGGTTTCTGTGAAAGAAGATGGTTCTTCTGGAACAAAGATGGAAGGGGACAAAATAGAAGAAGAGATATGAGTGAGTGAAGCTGTAGATTTTGATGGAGGCCATGGAATGGTCCCATATGTTTGACAAAGAGGGAAAAGGCTCTATGTTTGAGACCAAGTAACCATGGAGTGTTTGAGAGGAGGAGCTGGATTGTGAGTAGAAGTGTCAGATGATAAGCTTGAAGGAGCAGGGAGAGGTGGGAAGATGATGGGGCATCTGTGCAGCTAGGGTTTTGTCGAGAAGACGTAATGGAGGGAAGGAGAGATTGTGATGAGGCTGGGCTTAGACTCGAAGGTTGTGTGGTATAAGGCGAGATGAATCTGCTGTGGGAGATGGGCCAGTGGACTGAATGTGAGTAGTGGGCTAAGACAGTGGGCTGGAATGAAAAGTAGGTTGAGAATGTGAAAGAGAAGTAAGAACCAAAGAGAGTGAAAGTGAAGGAAATGGGTTGGATTCAAATTTGAGTGGGCCATTGCAGTGGACGGTGGCACTGGGTTGAGAGAAGGGAAAGCAATTCTCATAAAAAAAATAACATCCCTAGAAATATAACGACGGCTCGTTGAAACATGTAGACAAATATAACCCTTGTGATCTAGACTATAGCCCATGAACATGCATTGTTGGGAGCGATAGTCCAATTTGTGATGATTATAGGGCCTAAGATTAGGCCAACACGCAGACCCAAACACACGGAGAAAAGAATAACTAGGAGAGGAACCCATCAGTATTTCAAAAGGAGATTGATTATTAAGGACATGTGTAAGCATGCGATTTATGAGATATGTCGCTATTTGAAAAGCATCAGCCCAATAAATTTGAGGAACCGAAGAATGAGAGAGCATGGATAGGCCTATTTCAACTATGTGGCGATGACACCATTATACACTACCGTTTTGTTGATGAGAATATGGACAACTAAGGCGATGATTGATGCCTAAATTTGAAAAATAGATTGAAGAGGCTTAAATTCACCTCCCCATCTGTCTGAACCGAGAGTATTTGAAATGAAATTGAGTGTTGACATATTTCAAAAAAGCTAAAATTATAAAAGTAACATTGGACTTTAATTGCATATGAAAACACCAGATGAAGTTAGAATAATCATCTACAATAGATAAAAAATTACTGGATCCTTTAGTAGACACAACTTAAGCCAGGCCCCATACATCAAAAAACATTAATTGAAAATGATGAGTGGATCGAGTGGAAGAAGGAAAATGAGGTAGAGCATGAGCTTTGACTATAGAACACGCTGGACATGAAGAAAGTGCAATAGCAGTGGTGAGCAGAAGACAGAAGTGACAAATAGGATGTTGTGCGAGAGGAGGGGTGACCCAACTAGGAGTGCCATAGTTGAGCAGAGGTTCGAATTCTAGAAAAGGCTTGTGGTGAGACAAATGAAGGCACTTCAGCCAAATGGAGCACATACAGACCATCCTCAACGGGCCCCTAAAGAAAATTTTCTCGGGAGTTTGCATCCTTCGCATAAAACATAGAGGAATGAAACTAAAAAAATACACCATTATCATGACAAAACTGTCGAATAAAAAGAAGATTGCGAGAGATGGTGGGAACATGAAGAAGATTTTTTAGAAGAAATTTGCCATTGTTGGAACTGAATTGTGCCGACCCAACATGCTGGATTGGAAGACTGGAGCCATCACTGATGCATACCTGGTCAGATCCCTGATAAGACCTTGAATCCACATTAAGGTTAGTAACATCAGAAGTAAAATGATGGGTTGCGGCAATATCGGGGAACCAAGTATTTGGCAAGGATGAAGGTGTGCTAAGAGCTAAGAAATTTACAATGAAACCAGCAGGAGGTGGGGCTTGATAGGAATGATCATAACGATGATAACATGCAACAGCTAGGTGACTAGGCTTATTGCATACCTAACACATAGGTTGTGAGTCAGGTTGAGGAGAAAATAAATTTTGAGGTGGGCATGGTCCAGGAAGAATGTCTCTACCAGTGTCACGACCATGACGTCCCCCTCGAAAAAAATTGGCATGACCACGATTTGGAGGAGCAAGATGTGTGAACTTAGTGGTGTTATGAGCAGCTAGTGAAGTGCCCGATAAAAGAGACTGGGTTTGATGATTAAGCCGAGGTCCATGATTTAAAGAGGTAGCTAAAAATCTGATGGGGAGAAAGGGAGTTAGGTCGTGTAGTTAAGGAGGTAACTAAGGACTCATATTCAGTACTTAGACCAGCAAGAAGATAGATGGAGAGTTCAGAATCATCAATGGATGACCTACGGCAGCTAAAGTAGAAGCAAGTGACTTCACTTTGTTGTAATATTTAGACACAGATTCGGCCCATTTTTTTAGGGCAGTTAGCTGAAACTTGGTATGTATAAGGTGAGCAGAGGATTTTGCAGCAAACAAATTCTGCAAGACTATCCATACCTCACGGGAAGTAGAACAATCCAAAACTTGTGCCAAAATCGAGTCAGATAAGGAGGAATTTATGGTGGAAATTATCAACTGGTCTTGTAAAAGCCACTGTGTGTAAGCTGGATTAGGCTGACCATCTATCATGACAGAAGGCATTGGAAAGGAACCATCAACATACCGAGTTGATGCCCTTTCAGGAAGGGAACAATTTGAGCCTTCCACAAAAGAAAATTTTTCATGATGAGTTTGATGGTGATAAAATGAGTGGTTGGGGTGAGAAGTGTTGGATTAACGAAAGTGGAGAGGGATTTTTCAAGAGAAGCCATGAGGTAGATGAAGAAAAGGATCAGGACATTTGTCCTTTAGGCTCTGGATACCATGATAAAGTGCAGAAAGGAGAGGCGAGTCCAAGGTGTTTGTGAAAAGTTGTTAGAGAACTTTCTTACAGAATATTCCTTTCTATTTCAGAATGAAAACATCTACATAACATCTTACTATTTATACAACCTCCACATACCATACTTTTTCTAATTTTTATTATTTTTTTCTTTTATCCAATATTAAATATATAAATAATGAATAGAAGAATTGAATTAGCTGAAAAGGAATAAACTCAAAAAAAATATTAAAAAATTTAAATATTTAAAAATTTAAAAATGTGGAGATTGTGGAGGTTGTGTAGCTTTCAAAATACATTCACTATTTCTCTACACACATACGTCACGTACAAGGCCAGTATATATAGACCTTTACATAACATAATTGTACTCCATAGCCATACATATTTTGACACCTGGATAGCCTAATCACTATTTTGGTTACAAGAAAATTCTCCTAAATTATTCTCCACACTTTTAGAAGATTCCTTGATGGCATGTAATTCCACTGCCTTAACAATATTATTTATTAAATTTTTAATGTTGACAAAAGAATTCACACATATAATAAGAAATATTATAAGACTCATATCATATGTCTATCTCTCACTTGAAGCTCAATGTTAAGATAAAAATGAAAAGAAATTTTTATCTTTCATTTCAGCGCGCATGATATTCATGATTCGTTTAGTACCATTTGCATTATCAACCACAGACATCAACTTAAAGTATGCATTAATCTCTGAGTGGTTGAGCTTATTCATGAGGGGGCGACCAATTACTTTTAGAATTTCCTCTCGATGCTGAACGTGGTGACGCCGGGGATTTTATCGTCGTTGATTGCCGCAGAAATTTCCTAGAAGGAAAATATGGGTCTATTTCGGGCACCTTCTTGTGAGGAGGTGGCAGAAGCTCCAGTAACTATCCCGAAGGATAGTACACCTGGGCCAGACGATTTTGGTTCGAAATTTTATACTCATTGTTGGGAGTTTGTCAAAGAGGACATAGTCAAGGCTGCGGAAGAATTTTTCTTGGGTATTCCTTTACCTCATTTCTATATTGCTTCTTCTATTGCGCTTATACCCAAGGTAAAGGAGCTGAAAAGTTTTGATAAATTCAAACCAATAAGCCTTTGCTCGGTGGCTTATAAAATTTTCTCAAAGATTTTGGTTAAACAGTTGACTCATTTTCTTCCTCGCTTGATTTCATGTGAACAAGGAGCCTTTATTCTAGGTAGGAGTATTTTTTTAGAATATTACTTTGGCACAGGAAATGGTGCACTCTTTGAACAAGAAAGTAACAGGTGGGAATGTTATGCTCAAGATTGATATGGCCAAGACTTATGACCGAGTTAATTGGTCGTTTTTAGAGCGTGTCCTTGACAGCTTTGGTTTTTCCTCTCCAGTTTGCAGGGCGGTGATAAATTGTGTGAGGTCACCCTAGTTCTTCATTATGATGAATGAGACTTATAAGGGTTTCTTCTAGCCGATCCGAGGCTTAAGGCAAGGGGATCCCCTCTCACCATATTTATATATTATAATGGAAGAGGTCTTATCTCAACTTTTAAAAGAGGATTTTGTGGATGGAAAGATACGTTGTTTCTCTCATCATGTGGGTGCACCGTTGGTGTCGCACCTTCTTTATGCAGATGATTTATTGATTTTTGCTAATGGTAAGAGGCGATCAATGCGGCGTTTGGTTCAAACGTTGGAAAAATATGCGAAGAGGTCGAGTCAGCTTATTAATAAAGAAAAGTCGGCTTTTTTCTTTTTGAAGCATATTATAACATCAAGACGAAGGAGTTTGATGAGGCCTACTGGTTTTGTTGAGGGGAATTTCCCCGTAACATATTTAGGCATTCCCCTTGTGTCTGGCTGTTTAACCTCGAGAGATCTAGAACCTCTTGTTCGGAAGATAAAAAATAAAATGGCAAGTTGAAGGATGAGATTACTCTCTCAAGGTGCTCGGCTTGTGTTACTCAGGCATGTCCTCTCTTGCATGGCAACTTATCTCTTGGCAGTTCTTTAGGTGCCAATGGTGGTTCTAAAAAAATTCAATTCGCACTTATCTACATTTCTTTGGGGAGAATTTAATGGTAAACCAAAAAAGAAATGGTGTGCTTGGGACCAATTATGCAAGCCTGTCAAGGAAGGCAGATTAGGACTAAGAAATTTTTTGGAGGTACAACGATCACTACATATGAAATTTGTTTGGTGCCTTTTAACTGCGGATTCCATTTGGACATGATTCTTCCGTGCGAAATACTTACGAACTGGACACTTGATGCTAGCTGAAGCATGCCCCACAGCCTCCCATTGTTAGTGTAATTTCTGAAGTGGTTGAGAATGTGGCAGTGAAAGTGAGGAATGGAGTTTCTTCCTTCTGGTTTGATAAATGGTTGGTTGATGGTCCTCTATGTAGCAGGTATGAGGTTATCAATGAGGGGATTAAAATCCAGGTGTATGGATTAATGGCTCGTGAGATGAAGATAAGCTAGTGGAATTCGTTGGTATAGAACAAGCTGGCGAGATCACACAGAAAATCATAGTTAGGCGAGAAGGGTCGGACGTCATGATTTGGAAACCCGCGGTGGACGGGTGCTTCTCGACTATTAGTGCATGGAATTTACTTCGGGTAAGGGGTGTCAAACGACCAGAGTTGGACTGGGTTTGGCACCAATTGCTGCCAAAAAAAATATCGATGTGTATGTGGAAAGCAAGGTTTGGAGCATTGCCGTTAGACGTTCGAATTCAAGCTCTAGCTATTCCCATGGTGTCACATTGCGACTGCTGTGTGTTGGGTGAGGTTGAAACAATTGACCATGTGTTGAGATTGGGTAGTCTCACCAATCAGGTTTGGAACATGGCTTCCATTGCTCTGGGCATCAACCGAATGGAGGGTCACTCTTGGTGGGAAACGATTCAAGGGTGGTTTGGATATGCCAGAAAAGTCCAGCCATAGAGGAACACTACTTGGCCTGCTACCGTCCATCATCACTTGCAGACTATGGTTTAGGAAGTGTAAAGCAAGGACGAAGGGGGTGCAGGAGTCGGCTAGTGAGGTTTGGACTGCTATCAAGGTATGGCTTAGGAACGTATCTTCACTTTTGGCTCAGCGTTGGGTGATTTCAGTTACTGACCAGAACATTCTAAGGGCTCTTGAGGTGCCTTTTATTAATACTCCGAGAAGGGCGCCGCGATTAATTAGCTGGGAGAAACCAACAAATGGTTGGGTAAAACTGAACGTTAATGGTAGTTGCCGTGAAAATATGAGAAATTGTGGTGGAAGGGGTCTCATACGAGATTCGTATGGGAATTTTATGGCGGCCTTCTCTTCTCATTTTGGTCATGGGACCAATAATGAAACTGAACTTCGTGCCTTAATTGTGGGAATGGGTGTTTGTAAGGAGATGGGCTTTACGAATGTAGCGTTAGAATACAATTCCAGTTTGGTGGTTAATTGGTTAAAATGTCAAAGGTGTTCGGTGTGGTATTTATGGGATTATTGGGAAGAGTTGTTAAATAATTTACGTGGATTACAATTTACTATCGAGCATCAATTCAGAGAAGGTAATTCTCCGGCAGATGTCTTGGCCCGTTTAGGCTAGCAGGGCATTAACATGAGATTTAATTCTTTTGTTTCTCTACCTCGGCACTTAAAAGGCATGATTCAGTTAGACAAGATAGGGCTTCCTAACATCCATCTCTAGTTCTTTTTGGTTTTCTTAGGTCTGTTTAGTTTCATTATGTTTACGTCACTAGGCATGTTTAGTTTGTTTCTAGGCATATTTAGATTTTTCTAGTTTCTTGGTGGTTGGTCGCTTGAGTTGGTTCTTTGTAATGTCCTGATGTCCTGATTGTTTCCAAGGTTTTCTTCGGCCATAAGTGAGAGTTTATTAATAAACTTAGGACATGGCTGCTATGTGAGTGACTACCGGCTCTTCGATGAAAAAAAAAATCTCCAAGTGGTAATCATTTTGTTTTTATAATGTATAAATAAATATAATTAAGATGATCAATAAATACAAGTACTTGTAGAGTCGTCGACTATATCCTATTAAATATTGAGTTTATACTATTTATGTAAGGTATTTAATGTAGTTATATAGATTTCATTGCTCTATATGTATTTTCTAAATTGTAACAATTAATATTTGGATATAAAATTATTGGAGATCTCTAATTTGTCTTGAAAACGTTAGCAACGTTGTTAATTTCAGCAAGGCGACAACTTTTTTTGGCCGGAACTAGTTGAGTCGACGTCGCCTAGTTATTTTCATGAGTATTAAGCCTTCCTGATGGACTATATAAAAGTTCAAGAAGGCAAATCGTTGGACAATAAACGATCGGACAGGAGTTAAGAGAGTTAGGGTTTTTTTTTTCATATATTTTTATACTATTTTACTACTATTAAAAAATTATCTATAATTATTTACAAACTATTCACTATTATCCACAAACTATTTCAATCACTACCATTTACATATCATTTAAGTTGATATCCAAAATGGAGCAATGAAATTAGCTATATAAGCTGTTGTAAGCATAAACGGCTAGTCTCTCTTCGTCAATGGTCAGTTTTGTTAAATAATAATAAATTAATAAAAAAAACAAACAAACAAACCATTAACATATAAATGGCTGTCTCGCCAGCCGTATCTATAAGGCACATTAAAGCCAATAATTCAACTAAATTAAAACTCTCCTCATGATCGGCACAAGTACTTAACTTCCATCACAATTTTTTTTTTAAATTGTTTTATAATTTATTTTCAAAATTAAAAAAGCACAAACAAGAAGAAAATTAACAAATTATAAACTAAAAATTAGAATGAAAAAAATAAGCGGGTATTGGAATGTGTTCATAACAACGCAGCCCTTAAATATGAAAGTTCACATATATATACCACAAGGATTGCACTTATAAGTAGTGACAACCCAAGATTACACGCATTTCCACAAAGTAAATTAAGGAAAATCACAACCAATAAATTATATAATCCACACGACACTCCAATTAAAAACTTATAACACAAAGATATAAGGGGTCACGTCACATGCACACACATCACACACGTCATCTTACAAACAAGATTCCGGATGCCAACAATATTCAACCACATGAATTTATTTAGTAATACCATTAGCCCTTCTGCAGGAAGCTGGTGGCCATTTTTAATCATGCAGTGAGTTGGCATTACCATGGCAGCACTTGAACCTGATATACGCCTCCATGCCGCGGAAACAGTCGGGGCATTTAACGTTCTCTGGGATTTTTCCACTGTCATTTGGGATATCAATAATGCGGCATGGTGAGATTTCAAGCGTGTCAAGAACCTGCTTGTGGTAGTCTATGAAAGAAAGTTCGAAGCCCTTCCCCTGCACAAGCTCCTTCCATTTGTGGAACTCCTCCATGGCCTTCAAGATGGTTGTCCCACGGCCACTGAGCACCACACTAGACCCTTTGCTGAGCACAGCCCATCCAGTACTCTCAGTCTTGTAGGAGAGCAGCTTTTGGATTTCTATTGTCACAGCGTCTGTCTCGGTCTTCCTTTGAATCTTGGAAATGAACATACTCTCAATGCCGATCCAGAAGCGCCTTGCAATTAGACTCTGGTTGTCCTCTGCTTTGCTGCCCTTTCCTACCAACTGCAACTCTATGGAAATACTTGCTTCCTCTATCACCGAGTCATTGGCAAGAGCAGTTGCTGCTTTAGTAAATTGTAGGATCCACTCGTCCTTGCCCCCATAGAAAAATATATACTTATCCTCTTTGATCTGTTTGAACAAGACGTACATCTCAGTTCTCAATGTAATTCCAAAGCACAATGCATTATTATTTCTTAATTAAAATTTATTTGCGGAAGTCTGAGACATAATTGATAATACATTCGTGGAAGGAATTTACCCAGCTCTCAATATTTGAGCCAACTCCAGTTGCTATGGACCCAATCCAATCCCTGTTACTGGAAAGTTCTTCTTCTCGTGCAGTGTTGAAGGGGAAGGCCTTGATTCCCCATACCCGGATCATGTGGATTGCATTGTCATTTTCAACCTTCCCTTGAGGGCTCAAAACCACAACGGAGGGCTTCCCCATGAAGTGCCACTTCTCCTTGATGAACCTGATGCCGGCTAGTGGGGTAAAATACTGCACTACGTACCAAGTCATCTTGGCCCGCAGCATCTCGAACTTCTTTTGCAGGTCCTCCGTCCATTGTTCCACAATTGGAATCCATACAATCTTATACTGATCCACCTCTCTTATTAACTCATGAATTTGTTTGAGAATTGAAATGTCATCGTCCGAGATATCTAGCCCCGAGATGAGCAGTAAGACATTCTTCCCCTTCAGCACCTCGTCAATGCTAACCTGTTTAATTATGCCATACATTTAAGGATGCGGAGAAACCCGTGTTAGCAACGATTTCATAAATGGAAAAGTAAACTATTATTTATGTGCCACTTATGCGCGCACCTATAGCCAGAAGATTTCTCAAAGAACTTGGCCTTACAGAAGTCGCTTTTGTAGCTTTATGAAAAGTGATTCTCACATATGCATTTATTTTTTATAGTCGAAACTGTTCCTTTCCCACTAATTTAAAGGCCAGCCCGATGAATTGCATATATTTTTCAGAGATTTTTACAAAAGCGGTCATTGATCTACGAAGGAGATCACTCAGATCAAGTAAATTATATATTTACCCCATATAGAATAAGGACTACATATACCCAAACCGGACGAAACATTTAATTGCCAAGTGACTTATTTTGGCATTACCATGCCGACCCTTGTTTCTGTATTCAATATGGTAGTTTTGTCAAGTCCAACCGTATTTATTATGTGACATATTTTGAGTGGTTGTTATTTAAGTGATTGATGAAATAAATCACTTGAAATATTCTACATTAATCAATCTAATTGAAGATGATTAAATTTGAGATTAAGAATAGCAGTAATGCTCTAATTATAATTATGTACGGCTGTGGCTATAAAAAATGGATTAATTTTTATAACTTGAGCCAAAACAGAATATAAGATTAATAATCAATTTAGATATAAGCCACAAATTAAGTTTTAAGTAAACGGTTGATGTAATTGTGTGGAGTTACTTGGACAGTTCTGTTACTCCGGTCTGCCATGTATATGCTACTTTATCAATAAAACGACATGCATCACATAATACACGTAGTACTACTCGTTACAAAAAGATTAAAAAAAAAAAAAAAGAATCCAAAAGTCTAAATTAGTAGTCTTTGGTATTAGATTGGTATGATCGAGTATATTTCTACGGGATAAAATCTAATTAAAAAAGAAGAAGCAAAAGATCAACTACAATATTAGAAGCAGACCAGATTTCCAGTAGAACCATCAAATAGCTTCTGCACATTGTCCTTGGTGAAACACAGTCCCTTAAATACCTCCATGACTTCCGTAGGGGTTCGAAAAAGTTCCACGATCCTCCTATAAGGCTCTGTCTCCTCTACAATGAATTAAAACCTTTCATCATTATATATCGAGTCCATTTTTAAGGCAATCAATTGATTAAGAAATGAAAAATGAACCAACCGAAGCTTGCATTCTTTCAAGTAGCGGCCAAGAAACTAACCTATCTGTTGTCTGCAAATCGTTATCTGCCTCCTAAGTTCTGAGACGATCACTTTGAGTTTCTCAGAAAACAGGGATAGTTCCTGTTTCTTGCCCCTGTGTATCAAACAGGGTCATTTTGACACTAGCAAGATGGCATGCATGCACAACTATATTAAAAAGCTTAGAAAAACACTAAGGCTTAAGAATATTGAAAGATCAATCGGCCAAACCGTTTGAATTATTTTAAGATAAATTGTTTATTTATATGTATGAGAAACTTATTACTTTCTAAAATTTTGCCAAGCATTCAGATTGTGATTTACTTCTAACTAAGAGTTTAATTGGCATATGTATATGCAGTCATGTTGGCCTGGACAACAGCTTATTCATCACTTACCCGAAAATGAAAAAACATAAATTAAGCACTTACTCATCGCTAGTGAGGCAACAAAGCTGAGTCGAGCTGGCTACAACGGTGATAATGGCCCAAAAAACATCCACTGGAATATGGCACACGCCAGTTGACAGAGCTGGCACATACTTTGTGTCATAATTTGATAGCTTCTCTAACTCAAAGATGCATTCAATCACTTCCAGTGTGGTTTTGATCACACTGTTAAGTTCAATTAGAGCCTCCCGATGTTTCTCCAGATTTGGTCCTTTTAAGAGGATAGAAACCCGCCTCAGGGTTCCCACTGATTTGGCAAGTTGGTCCAATGGCTGAATCTGAGCAAGCAGCCAGCTGAACTCCCCATAGTCCAAAGCAAAGGCTGCTAGGGTCAGCACTGCTTTTGCATCCCAAGAATACTTCGATAGTTTGTTGAGTATTGACAGGGTTGTTTCGTAAGCAACTTCTTCACCAGGGGCCTTGCATTGCATCTGCGATTACATATTTGATATTGTAAAAACGTGTACATGCGTAACAAAATAAAACCAAAAGTTAAAGGACCCGTTTGGGCTTGGCAAAGTCAGATCCAAACTTTAAGCCCATCATTCTTTTTTTTTTTTTTTTTTTTTTCAGAAATGCTACTTATCATTCTCTTACCACACACCATATGATTTGTCATTTATATCCTTCTATTTAAATATACATATTTTTATGTGGGAATGACAAGTAGAATTTTTAAAAAAAGAAAAAGAAAATAAGTGTGCTTTGTAATTACCTCGCAGGAAATACTCTTGAGTGTACACAGGGGTGGACTAAAGCTTTCTTTGGGGATCTTCTCGTCCGAATGCGCTACCGTTAATGCTTGGCTACCCTGTCGCGGACCACGAGTGAATATAATTGAAAAAGAGAGAGATGAATACGTGGGGGGAAAAAACAGCAAAACTAGTTAAAATAAAAAATAAAACAATCATATGATCTGCCTGCCTCATTTAAGCTGAAAATGAGTTCATCTAATCTGTATACAAATCATGTGCCAAAGCTAGCAGTTGCAATCGGCAAAACCAACCGATAAAATAGAAGTGAGCACGTCGTGATTTATGCTTTCTAGTACTAGAGAAAGAGACCTGCCTCCTGTCCTGCTTTCCCTGTAACCACTTGGTACGATCCATTTTTCGAATAAAAGAAAAAAGAGTTTGACCGACTAGCCAATTCGCTTAGAGTCTCTTAATCAAGCATTGTAATAAGCAATATTATGTTTTCGTTATGGTGTAGCAGAAGAATGGTGTGAAACTGTGGGAAAACCGAACCTCCAGTACTCCCAAAACTAAAACGTTTTAGCCTCAAAATAGTAAATGTAGTACCATACCGGGACAACATTATCGACGATCTTGGTAGCACTCTTAAGGACGTTCTCGACGATGATGAAAAGGGACTCAACATCAAACTTTTCATCATCGTGGACATGCGTTGCATAAATCTTGTCCAAGACCTCGTGGTCGGTCCAGGTGGATAGGCTCGGGTTACCCTTTTTGGGTTGCTGGGAAGAATCTTTGGTATCCATACACGACAGGATGGGTTCGAAGTTCTCTTTGGGTGAGAGCAGTAGAAGGGAGTGGCAAAGATGGTGTAGTTTGATGCAATCAGCTGGCTTCGTCCATTTATATAGCCACAGGAGCGGTATATTTTATTGGGAAAAGAGTACTACAGTCACCGAGCTTTTGTCCCGACGTGTCGTGCCACGTAATTTATTTAATTATAAAAATAAATAAATAAAGAATCCCCTACCGATAGAATCCCTCTTCCTCTCCCTCCGTTCACTGGCCTTCACTCCGCGCGGTAGCAGCCCTCAATTTCATTTTTTGTTTTTAAATTCAACTCAGTTTTTTCGTAATTAAAGGAGCCGCGTGCATGGCACGAGCCACGTCTGTCGGGATGGGATCGGGAGATTTCTTCTGGGGGTCATTTCTGATGGGAAAAACAAACTGAGAACTTAGGAACCGTTTGTATACAAAAAGTAATTTATCTTATCTCATTACATCGTATTGCATATTATCATTATCATTTTTTTAAATTCTCATATAAAATATAATAAATAATATAATTTTTTCAAATTATAAAACAATAATTATATTAAAAAATAATATTTTATTTAATTTTCAACTTTCATCTCAACTGATCTGATTTGATTTCAACTTACTATTCAAATGGCACCTTAGAAGCCAAGACTTGTCAATTTTTTTTTTCTTTCTTCTTTAATAGCATGTCCATATTACCACTCACACACTTATAAAGAGTGTGGTTGGCAGTTGGTACCGTGTCTTTATTCGTATGCAATAGAAATGATTTTTACAACTCTCAAATAGACAGATTCTGTATAATTTATTTGTAAAAAAGTAGACTTCACAAAAAGTATTAAAAAATCTATTTTTTTTAGTGAGATCCACTCTTTTACAATAGGTTGTGCGAGACTTATCTATTTAAAACTTGTACATATCATTACTATATCTCTTATAAAATTAAACTTAGAAATTGGTCACGTGTGTGATACGTTATACTAAAACTCAATTCGGATTTGTATCTTGCATCTTATATTATATTAAGCCACATTATTTTATAAATTTATTTTTATAATATTTCTTATAGATGTAACACTTCTCTTTAAGCATATGTAATTCAGCAATAAGATTTCCCTTATTTTATTTGATTTTTCTTATACACTTGTAGTATCAAATTAACAAATGCAATATAGCATGTGCATGATGATCGTGGCAAGTTAATTAAATTCATTGATGAGATGGAAACGGTGCAACCATTTGAATGGTTGATTCAATGCATGATTCGTAGTCGATATATTTGCTGTTTTTTTTTTTTTTTTCCTTATTTTGTTGTCGTTTGCAGAGGGGCTTTCAGAAATGTTAAAATAATGAAACTCCGTTAGTCAATTTTTAAGGTGATTCAAACCAGTCAATATTAATACCTTTATCTTGGTTGAGAGCCAATTTATTAATCCAATTAATTGCCGTTTCATAGTTTTAGTTTTTATCATATGTGAGCGGTATTCAGGTTTTTGTTGGGCCTCTCTTTTTAAATCTACCGTTTTTATTATTATTAATGTAAATCTTTACCAAATATCGTCCAAGAGATCAGCTGCAGGGAGCTGCATGGTGAGAGTACTAGAGAATAAAGTAGGGCTGAGCTCCGACTCCGACGGAGTCGGAGTTGGCTTCTCCGACCTCCGACTCCAACAGGAGTCGGAGCGAAATTTTCACTCCGACTCCGACTTCGATCGGAGGTCGGAGCTCCGAAATTTGATCGGAGTTCCGATCTATACTCGGAGCTCCGACTCCGATCGGTACGCGGAGCTCCGACCTCCGATCGGTACTCGGAGCTCCGACCGATCCTTTCTGTCCACTTATAATGAAAAATGCCAGCCAACAATGCAGTTTTCCGATTTCTTTACTACACATGAGCATTCCTAAGCAATATTCCAAAAACTTCGACTATTACTTCTCGGATCAATATCACTAGCAAAAGCCATCTTCAGTTAATTAGGCCATCAGGTTTTGTTATGGTGTAAATCTTGAAATCAAAGGGTAAAAACACTCTAAATCCAACATAGTACAGTCCCATATAGATTACAGTCCCATACGGCATATAGATTACATATAGATTACAGTCCCATTATAACAACATTGACTTAGCTTTTAAAGATAACTACATAAATATTAAATATAAAATGCGGAGTTAACTCAAATATCAATTGTCCATTGGTCATGCCTGAAATAAAGATAAAAAGTAGCAATCAATAAATGAAAAAA
>QEOT01001636.1:47655-66279 GCA_003123785.1 Pterocarya stenoptera | reverse complement strand
GCATCATGGGCATGCATAATTAGTTGCTTAAATATGTTTTTATTTTGAGATTGGTTAGGTTATAACTTACCTGTGGTACCATTTAATGGTACTGCAGATTTTGATTATGATGATGCAGGTGCCGAGCCTGAGGATTTGGCTCCGCCGGAGGAGTGATCTGGGATCACTCGAGTTATGTTTCTTTTTCTGCTTTTGTATATTTTATGGGACATTTGGTTTATGTTTTAAACGCTTTGTATTTGGATATCTGTATTAAACTAAAACTCTGGTACTAGTGACTTAATTATTATTATCCGCTGCGTATTTATTCTGTGCACTGTTTATTTGTTGCACACACTTGACACTTGTTCGTTGGGATGTGTGACCGTGTGTCATCATCCTGACGTCACGATTCCCGAGGCTTTTTGTACGTGGGAGTCGGGGCGTCACAATGTCACCTCCCATACAACCTTCCTCCTCTACTGCACAATCCCCACACCACGCGCTACTTGGTGAAAGAACCACCTTTCAAATCTGCTATCCCTCACCCTATACCACTTCTTTTACTGTTCGGCAGTTTAAGCTTCCAATTGCCACTAACTTTGTTTCTTCTTTTTGTTCAGTATGTTCTCAAGCCAAGGCCCATGCTCTCCCTCACCCCCTTTCCCCTTCCCAATCACAACATCCATTTCAACTTTTATTTCTTGATGTTTGGGGACCAGCTCCTATGCTATCCTCAAATAGTTTTTGGTTTTATCTATCAATTGTAGATGACTTTACCAAGTATATATGGTTTTTTCCCTTACATGCTAAATCTGATGTTGTTGCTATTTTTTTGGCTTTTATTTGTTATGTTAGCAATACCTTTTCCTCTAATGTTGTCTCAATTCAATCTAATTGTGGAGGAGTGTTCTGGCCACTTAATTATTTACTCAAATCATTTGGTATCTCTCATAGAATTACATGTTCTTATTCACATTCTCAGAATGGTAGTGTTGAAAGACGTCATCGACTCATTGTCAAAATAGGACTCTCACTTTTAGCCCATTCTTCAGTTCGAATAAATATTGGGTAGAAGCCTTTCAAATGGCTACTTTTCTTATCAATTGTATGCCCACCCCAATTTTAAAAAATATTTCACCATTTCAGGCCTTATTTCATCGTCCTCCTGACTATTCATTTTTGCATGTTTTTGGCTCTGCTTGCTGGCGCAACTTATGGCCTTTTAATCGTCGTAAAATGGACCTGCGCTCACAACTCTGTGTCTTTATGGGCTATAACCCAGACCATAAAGGCTATAATTGTCTTCATCCCCCAACGGGCCGAGTTTACATATGTTGGGATGTACAGTTCAATGAAAATTCCTTCCTCTTTGCTCCCATGTCCAGCCCGTTAACTCTGCCACAATCCATTCATAATCCCATACCACCCTCTTCTGATATTTTCGAGGACCTGCCATCTAATGGGCCCAGACCCCTTTCTACGTTACTCCAAGAGCCCACTACTTCAAATCCATCCTTGCAGCCTGTGAACCCAGACTTCCCCACTAGCACTTCGTCTTCTCCATCTTCTGTATAGCAGCCTTCAGCCTTTAGCCTTCAAAACCCTACAAAATTCTCATCACCATCTTCATCTTCGATCTCTCCTATTGAGCCTCCCATGCTACCATCACTACCCACCCCATGATCACCCGCTCCAAAGCCAACATCCAACGACCCTTTCTCAGATCTGATGGGATGATTCTCTGGCCACCTCCCAAGCCCTCCACTTCTCTTACCATCTTCGAGCCATCTACCATCCCTGAGGAACCTTCATTATACACCGACGCCTCCTAATACCCTGAGTGGTATGCTTCCATAGCCAGTGAATTTCATGCTCTCCTCCACAATCGCACTGGGATCTAGTCCCTTCCTCACCCAACCTCAATACTCACGGCTCTGAATGGGTTCTAAAGACCAAATGGGGTGTTGATGGCACCCTTGAGCGCCGCAAGGCTCGGCTAGTGGCCAAAGGGTTCCATCAGCAAGCTAGTCTTAACTACACAAAGACTTTTAACTCTGTGGTAAAACCAGTGACCATTCGGCTTCTCATCTCCATTGTTGTCACCTGGAACTGGCCTCTACACCAACTTGATATTCAAAATGCCTTCTTGCACGGTAATCTAGAGGAGGACGTCTTCATGCATCAACCTACTGGGCTTGTAAATCCTGACTTCCCTCACAATATTTGTAAATTAAGAAAGTCTATTTATGGTCTGTCCAAATTAAGTTCTAATCTGTTATCCTTAGGATTTCACAGTTAAGGACCTTGGCATGTTACATTATTTTTTAGGCATAGAAATCTGTCATAATTCAACTAATCTGATCATGTCTCAATCTCACTATATATTTGACTTGTTAATTTGAACTAATATGCATAAGTCCAAGCCAGTGTCTGCTCCCATGTTTGCTTCAATCAAACTCATTGCTTTTAATGGCTCGTCTTTTGAGGATCCTCAACTCTATCATAGTGTTGTAGGTAGCCTCTAGTATCTTGCCTTTACTAGGCCCCGATATCTCCTTTGCCTTAAATAAAGTCTGCCAGTTTATGCATTGTCCTCGCCTTCCTCATTGGCAAACTGTCTAGACAATTCTACGCTTTCTTCGTTTAACTACCACTTTTGGACTTTATTTTCTCTTCCTCCTCTTCTCTAAAACTCATTGTCTTTTCTGATGCTGATTGAGCCGGTTGCCCAGATGACCACGAATCCATCAGTGATTTTTGTGTCTATTTTGGTTCACATCTTTCTTGAGGCTCAAAAAAGCAACAAACTATAGACAGATCCTCTACTAAAGCTGAATACAAAGCTGTGGCTAATACACATGTGAAATTCTCTGGACTCAATCCTTATTAAAAGAATTAGGCATCTTTCTTACTGATCCGCCAACTTTGTGTTGTGACAACCTTTGCACCACCTACTTATCTGTTGATCCTATTTTGCACTCTAGAGTTAAACATGTTGATCTTGATTACCATTTGGTGAGATATCATTTGGCGACTAAAGCTCTCAAAGTTTTCTTCGTCTCCAGTAAAGATCAAGTTGCTAATATACTCATCAAGCCACTTTCTACAACCAGATTTACTCTTCTACGCTCAAGCCTCACCATTTCTCCGGTGCTACTTGAATCACGAGGGGCTATTAAGGCTCCTAATCTCGCTGCTTCAGACATCCACTCCTCAAAGGATGATGAATCAAGTTTGCCATAACAGAATGCACATGTGGAATACTATGGAAGGATCTAGAAGAATATTACATAGCAGAATTGCTGAGTTGTGCGGCTTGGATTCAATGTGCAAGTGTCTGAAATACTATCTATTGATCTTTGTAATAGTCTATAAATACTCGGAATCAGAATATATTTGCATTGAGGAAAAATTGAGTTAGTAAAATATATATGTGAAAAGGAATTCTATGAAAGAAGCATTTTGTCGAGCACCTTCTGTGCATTACCTTATTCATCTGTATTTCTCTTTTCATTTCCTCTTTACTATTAATAATGGCTAGACCGAAATTCCGTATCAATGCATTTTGACGGTCATTGACTTGGTTTTTGTCGATCAAGCTTTTGATTATGGGTTCATGGGCCATTATGGTGTGGGACTCTACAAGCAACAATATTTGACCCTCTAGTGTCTATATATATTTTTCTTAAGTACAGGACAGACGGTAGTCTCTTTTTTTTTTTTTTTTTAAAGTCAATAAATTGAAAAGAAAATGCTAATATTGTAAGATTTGGAAGAAAATCTAATAATTAAGAATTGTTAGAATACTAACATTTGGCCATCGTTGATCAAGTATTTGTAGGAACTGATTGTTTATATGGAGAGTATTGGGTAGGGTTTTTAGCCTATCTTTCTTTACGTTAATCAAAAAAGTAACTGATGGAGAATCACAGGCATTTATATATAGATAGTTCAAGATCCTTATCCACTATTTTCTAAGTGTTGCTTCCTTACATCAAGGAATGTAACTGTTTGCTTTTAAATGAGTAGTATCTTTATTTTTAATTACCCAGAGTTTTTAATATAAATATAAAACTAATAAAATAAATATATATATATAATATATTTGAAAGGGTGTGGCACGTAAGCCACCTTTAAGTCTCCCACAAGGAGACGTGTTCTTTCATTCTCTCACTTGGCTTACGTGACAGTCATTTAAAATCATCTGGGTAACCAAAACCGCATATGGCCACAAATAAAACTACTAAAACCATAACCTTTAGAAGAAAGATATAACACATGATTCATGGCGGTTATGTTATTATATTAACATTTCCTTCCAAGTATTACACTGTATTAGTCTTTCTAAATAAATTTCCATATGTGATATATCTCTTTATAAATGACTTCTTATTAGTCATTCTGGTTCTATACATCATAGATTAGGAGCAGATACTTTATGTGCACAAATAAAAATATTATTCTTGACAACAGCAAGTACTGTATACAATGAACAAATCAAACATAAAGTGAGCTCATTAACCCCATGCTCTCTACATGTTTCAAAAATATTTTTATTGAGAGCCCTTTTGTCATGGGATCTACAATCATAAATGATTTACTTGTATACTCTATGGAGACTTCTTGTTCCTTGACTCTCTCTGACAACAAGATACTTTATGTCAATATGTTTACTTTTGCTCCCACTCTTGTTATTCTTAGAAAAGAAAACTGTTGCCAAATTATCACAGTAAATTCTAAAGGCTTAGATATTGAATCCACAACTTGAAGCCATGTGATAAAACCCCTCAACCATTTCGCCTGTGAAGTTGCTTCAAAGCATGCTATAAACTCTGCCTCTATAGTAGATGATGCAACAATTGTCTATTTGGTGCTCTTCCATGATATGGCACCTCCTGCTAATATAAAGACATACTCTGAAGTGGACTTTCTAGAATCTTGACAATCCGCAAAATCTGAGTCTAAATATCCAAGCACTTCCAGACAATCAACATGCTTATAAGTAAGCATATGATTCTTGGTTCCTTGTAAATATCCCATAACCTTTTTAGCACCATTCCAATGTTCTATTCCAAGATTGCTTTGGCATCGTCCCAACACTCCCACAGCATATGCAATATTAGGTTTTATACAAACATGTGCATGTATTAAACTACCAACAGCAGATGCATATGGAATGTTTTCTACTTCTTTCTTTTCCAAAGCATTTTTGGACATTGGCTTAAACTGAATTTATCACCCTTTAATATGGGTGCTGCATTGGGTGTACATTCATTCATTCTAAGTTTTTCCAACAACTTTTCAATTTATGCTTTATGAGAAAGTCCTAAAATTCTTTTAGACCTATCTCGATGAATCTCTATGCCCAAAACATAAGAGGATTCACCTAAATCCTTCATTTCAAAGCTTTGGAATAGAAATTTTTTGGTGTCATGTAATAGACCCAAATCATTAGTTGCAAGTAAAATATCATCAACATATAGGGCTAAAAAAATAAACTAACTCCTACTAAATTTATGGTATATGCAGTTATTCACGATGTTCTCTATAAAACCAAATGAAGTAATAGCATCATGAAATTTCAAATAACATTGACGGGATGCTTGTTTTAGTCCATAAATTGATTTTTTTTAACTTGCAAACTAAATGATCACCTTTATCAAAATGAAACCCTTCAGGTTGTTTCATGTATACCTCTTCTTCAAATGTCCCATTCAAAAAAGCTATTTTCACATTCATTTGATGTAACTCTAAATCAAAATGAGCTACTAATGCCATAATCACTCTAAAAGAATTCTTTTTAGAAACTAGAGAGAAAGTATCATGGTAGTCAATAACTTCTCTTTGTGTAAATCCTTTAGCTATAAGTCTAGCTTTATATCTATCGATATTACCATTTGAGTCTCTCTTGCTTTTATAAACCCATTTATAGCCAATGGCCTTAACTCCTTTAGGTAACTCGACAATTTCCCAAACTTGATTTTTAGCCATGGATTCCATTTCTTCTATCATAGCATCATGCCAAGATCTTGAACTTTCTCCACTCATGGCATATAAAAATGAGATGGGATCATCTTTAGGTCCCACATCAAAGTCGGACTCTAGTAGGTACACATAGTAATCATCAGAAATAGCAGGCTTCCTTATTCTAGTGGATCTTCTTAATTCTACTGTTTCATCCATATTATGTGGATGTTGAACTATAGATTAAAAGTTGGTATGTTCCTCATGAGGTGGTAGTGGTTCTTAAATTGATTGAGCTTCAAAGGTATCAGATTGATTTCCTTGAATGACAATCATTTCATTTTCATTCACGGATGTAATATCCGAATTCCATGTTTCCTCCCACTCTATCTTTCGAGGAACATTACTCGCACTTATTTCAAAACCCTCAATAAATTTTACATTTCTAGCTTCCACAATTATGGGTGTATGTGAAGGACAATAAAACCTTTAGCCCTTAAAATTTTCTGCATAGCCAATGAAATAACCACTGACTGTCCTCAGATCAAATTTCTTTAATTGTGGATTATAGATCTTAACTTCAACTTGACAACCCCATATGCGCATATGCCTTAAACTATGTTTCCGTCATTTCCATAATTCAAATGGTGTTTTGGAAACAACCTTAGATAGAACCCTATTTAAGATATACACTGCAGTTTTTAAGGCCTCACTCCACAAAGATAAATGAAGATTACAATTACTGAGCATACTTCTTACCATATCCATAAGGGTATGGTTTCGCCTTTCAGTAACATAATTTTGGTGACGTAAACCTAGCATTGTATACTGAGCAATAATGTCTTCTTCCTTGAGAAAATCTACAAATGGACCCGGTCATTGCCCTAACTCTATATATCTACCATAATATTCTCCACCCCTGTCAGATCTTACAATCTTTATTTTGTTTTCTAATTGTCTCTCTACTTTCTTTTTATGTATTCTAAAAACATCTAGTGCTTCAGATTTATCAAAAATGAGGTAAAGATACATAAATCGTAAATAGTCATCAATAAATGAGAAAAATATCTCTAATCATTCAAACAAGGGATACTAAATGGTCCACAGATGTCAGTGTGTATGATTCCAAGAATTTCCTCACTCCTCTTATCACCTTTACTGGTCTTGTTGGTTTACTTACCCTTTATGCAATCCACACAAATACCAAAATCAGAGAAGTTTAAAGTCTTTAAGACTCCACCATTAACTAATCTTTTAATTCTATCTATGGAGATATGTCTCAATCTCCTATGCCATAATATAGAGGACTCATCAATAATATTACGTTTAGTGCCAACTTCATCATGCAGAGTTAATAGACTATTTTCAAAAATAAAATCTAAACTTAATTTATACAAACCATTAATCAAGGTCCCAGAGCCTACAAATGTGGAGTTTTTAAAAATAGAAGCATTTGAATTCACAAAATTAAATTCAAATCCCAAAGGTACTAATCTAGATATAGAGACCAAGTTTCTAAAAAATGAAAATACATAAAATGTGTTTTCAAGATCCAAAATATAACCATTATTTAAAATAAGTCTAAAAGTTCCAACAGCCTCGGCATGCGAACGCATCCCATTTTCTGAGTAGATGTTTTGTTCACTTCCCATCGATTTCCTTAGACTAAGAAACCCCTGCATGATATTGACAACATGAATTGAGGTACCCGAATCAATCCACCATGTTTTATGATAAGAGTCTACAAAATTAGACTCATAGCACACGAGAGAATTGAGATTACCTTTCCTCTCAAGCCATGATTTATACTTTATGTAATCTTTCTTTTTGTGCCCTTTTTTTTCTTGCAGAAGAAGTATATATCATTGTCTCTATAGCGTTTAAATGGAGTTTTTCCATCCTTCTTCCACTTATTAACACCGACACTTTTGCCTTTCTTCCATTGTCCCTTCCTTTGAGTAACAAAATGAGCACTCTCAATATTTTCATGTATCAATCTCTCTTCTTCTTGTACACACATGGTTAAGAGTTCATTAATGGACCATTTTTCCTTATGTGTGTTGTAGGAAAATCTTAAATAGTCCATATTTTGTAGGAAGAGAGTTGAGTATGAAATGGAGAAGGAATGAATATGAGATCTCAATCTCTAAAGACTTTAGTTGGGCAGCAATATCCCTCATTTCCATTATGTGCTCACGCACGCTTCTAGATTTGCCATGCTTCATAACTGATAATTTGTTCATTAGGGTGCTAGCCAATGCCTTATCAGAACTAACAAATTGCTCTTCAATAACATTTATGTAGTNTTTTTTTTTTATAATAAGACTAGTGTTTTACAAATATTTAAGAAAAAGAGATCTGCACATGTGGGTATTGGAAATCTCTTTTACCTAATATCCTTTTCACTATCTTATTCCAATTAAATCATTATTTTTTTTTAAAATACTTATCTCCCTGTAGGGCCAAGTAATTACTATAATGATTTAATTACAATATAAAATGCCATTATAAAATCATACAATCAAATATATTAAAATACTATTATGCCTTAAGATGCTGTGGCCATTCTCAATACATAATAATACTTATACTTTAATATAGCATTTTTTTTTTATAAATAAAAATCATCACAATATTACATCTTCAAATAATCAAAAATCAGGATGATTCAAAATATATCTTAACGGACTAATTCTTTAAACAAACTTAATTGTGAAGTGCAAATCCCTTGCCCATGGGAAAAGAATTAACAATTCCTACAATGAGCCATTACACATGGCAAGTGCAACACAGTTTCTCATATTCTGCACGTTGCACGCACATGAGGCGCAACTGGGCTTGGCAACAAGCATGAAAGTTCATCCCTAACCTTTAGTCGAGTCTACAATTCAGACCCTGATCCTAATCTGGGTCGAAACGATTTTTTTTTTTTTTTTCTAAAGTTTGAACGTAAACCCAATCTTAACCATCAACAAATTCACAAAAGTCTTTGATTTACAAAGTCAAAACATTTCAGATTAAAGGACTATAAACTCAAATCGAAACAAGCAATGATGAATAACTCAAAGATGAACTCTAACAGATATTTCAATCTGTGTGTTTCCGCTTATGCCCAAACTTGTATTTTTTAAATCACAGAAATGAACTCTAACAACAACTCACAGATCGAAATAAACACAGATGTCCAAAGAAGTATTTCAACAAATAACTCGCATAAAAATCGAAATCCGTAGTAAACAACGTGACACAAGAGTTCACTTTGATACCACAATTGTAAGATTTGGGAGAAAATCTAATAATAAAGAATCGTTAGAATACTAACCTCTGGCCATCGTTGATCAAGTATTTGTAGGAACCGATTGTTTATAAATTGTGAACCCTCACAATTTCTATATGAAGAGTATTTGGTAGAGGTTTTCAGCTTATCTTTCTTTATGTTAATCAAAAAAATGACTGATGGAGAATTACAGGCATTTATATATAAATAGGCGAAGACCCTTATCTACTGTTTTCTAAGTGTTGCTTTCTTCCATCAAGGAATGTAACTGTTGGCTTTTAAATGAGTAGTTGACGCCGGACAGAATAGCGATTATTCTGTAGGCTAGCTTCAACAGATGAGTCACAGGAAAGAAAACAAGAGATTGCCCAAAAACACAGAGAAAATGTCTCTGATGTCAAATCAAATTATCATTAATCAAGAATGAATCAAGTCAACCCACAAGCCGGACTGTAATAGCTGAAAATCGATTGTATTGGGATTTTACCAAAAATAGCAAAATCCTAATAATCATACCAAAATTAAATACATAAACTAAGAAGTAATCTGCCAAAATTTTGGCTCAAATCGAGTTCAGAATCACTTCCAAAATAGTAAATGAAATATTACCATAAAAGGTAAAAAATAACTAAAAATAGGAAATTGGAGGGGAAAACAGTAGAATTTGGCCTCGAAAAAGATGCACACAGAGCATAGCTGGGTGCCCACGACGTGCGCGCCGAAGAGAGCTTTCCAAATTGGGGTCATATGCGCGATTCTGATACCCGTAGCCAAAATTATGGCTAAAATACCGGAACGTGCCCAAAACTGCCCCAACCAAGGAAAGATCACGATTTCCTGCCTTTTTTGCGCTGATCTATCACCTCAAGGTATTTCAGCGCAGTCAACGTGCAATCTGACAACTCAGCATCATCTGACTCAGATCCTCCTGCATCAGTAGTATCTTTAATTTTAATTACCTTGATTTTGTTATTATAAATATAAAACTAAATAAATATATATAATATATTTGAAAGGGTGTGGCACGTAAGCCACCTTTAAGTCTTCCACAAGGAGACGTGTTCTTTCATCCAAATCATACTGTCAATCATTGTCTCGCCTAAATTAATAGAAATAAAAATCTATGAATTATTAAGTATTACTTTGATATTCTGTAATTTCTAGTACCTTATGCGGGCATGCAAATAGAAAACAAAATATTTCTATATCATTAATGTACGTATCAAGACGTTTGGTAACGCAAAATGAAGAGAAGTAGTATATAAGTGCATGATTTACCAATTTTGAAAGGGCTTCACTCCCCTTTCTCTTCTTGACAACTTTGTTACGTACATACCTTCCTCTCAATCCATTCATCCGCGCGGTAGTCCGAGTAATTATATAATTCCAATTCGAAGGTGCGTTATGAGAAATAATCATGTTGCCTTTGAGAAACAAATAACAATGACAAGAAGCTCCATTATCTTGTGTTCATTTGTCTTTCCTTTTCCCATACACATCATGGCAGCTCCTTTGTCATCATTCAACAATACAACGTCTGGTATATACAAGCTGGTAGTTCATGGCCCCTACAGTCTACAGGTTCCGTGGGCCATTTAATGAGAATTTCAACATGAAAATCCACAGGCTTAGGACGGAGGAACACAAAAAGACAAAAATCCAATCAATAAATAAAAGAAAAATTATATACCTACGACAGTTTACACAACACTCACACAATTGTCCATTTGTTTTCTTTTTCCTTTTTGTTTAACACTGGGCGTGGACTGAAATTGTACAAGGCAGATAAGAATTTTATACCCACGCCGCACGGCAGAACCTCACCTCGTCTCCTCTCAGAATTTTAAACCCAAATCCGGCCACCACCATCCACATTGACGTGGTAAGTAAGGACCCGTTTAAGAAGTGAGATGATATGAGAATTTTGTGAATAGTAATAAGATAATTTGTGAATAGTAGTGAAATAGTTTGAGTTAAATATTTTTTAGATTTTGGAAAAGAAAGAGAAAAAGTTGAACAAAAAATATTATAAAATTAAAATATTGTAAGAATATAATTTTATAATATTATTTTTGTTTGAGATTTGAAAAAGTCAGAATTATTTTTTATTTTTTATTTAAAATTTTGAAAAAATTGTAATGATCAATTTGAAAAAATTGTAATGATTAGTTTCAAAATTTTGTATTTAAATTAAATAAGATAAAATGTAATTATATGAGAATTTTATTTCTCATCCCATGCCCCAAACCTGCCCTAAGTCTCTCTACTCTCATTCTCTCTCGCTCTCTCTCTCTCTCTTCCACAAATTCTCATTGGCTTGTGGTGGTGACCGGCTATTGGATGTATCTAATTGGGTGGGAGAAGCGTTGACGGGGTGTGCCACCCTCCACAAGGGGTCTCTTCCAAAACTCCGATGATGGTACTGGTTTAATTTAAATTATAAGTAATGTTAGGTACAAGTCTCAAATGTATAAGTATTGTACAAGCATTTTGTAAAAATGTGAACTCAATTAAGAAAAAGTGAGTTCTTCACACATTTTATAAAGGACTTGCGCAAAAGTTGTACATTTAGAACTTGTATATATCATTTCTCTTAAATGATATCGTATCCCTCGTCTCTTCCTTATATGGAAAAAGGGCATGCTTTTTTTAAATATTATTATTATTATTATTATCAACATTATTGAAGGGCATAAAAATAGCAAACTCAGATGTAGTAGGACCAACCCATGTAAGGACCACCATCAAAAAGTAAGAGGAAAAGACAAGGAAGTGACATGACAAAAAGTAAAAGTCGCGGAAAGAATGTAAGTCAGACACGCAAGGGATGAGTAACATAAAGATAATTTCCTCATCTACTACTGACAATGCCACAATAAAAAGGATTTGAGATATGAGGAATGAGACTTCTGAGCAATAATTACAAGAACACAAAGATCATCTTCAACCTGAGAGAGTTTCAAAAATATTGTCTTCTTCAAGCAAAAGAATCTCCGACCTCCATTGTTCAAAGAGAAACAAGAGATCATTCGAGATTGTCAAATACTCCTATTATAGTGGATTTGCCCTCCAAACGACCCGTAGACGTAGGCTCTATGCTGAACCACCTAAATCTATATCTCCTTCTCTATTTATATTTCCAATATTATTTATCTATTTACTGTTATGGATGTACGTAAGGATACCATACCACCGCTCCAAACTGTCATTGGAGGCTTTAGACCACTTCATTGAAACCTGGATCACTTCAGCGGGCCGGGATCACTCTTTCTCCCATTTCTACATGTTAAGCGCTTTTTGACATTAACAATCATTATTCTAAGTCAATGTGGAATCGTTAGTTTATTTTAGGAAAAGTTGATCATAAGTATCACAAACAGATTGAGTAAATTGATAAAATTGAAAATTTAGAAAATATTTTGAAAAATGTGAAAACGCAAGAAGAGATGATTAACGAACATAAATTCTAAGAAAAGAATGTATCTAATAGGGAAACCATACTTTATTTCTTCAAATTGTATTGGTTTTTTAGTACGAAGGAACAAAATTCTCTCTTATTCCTTCGATTTGAAATATAATTTGTAATTTATGACGGAAATTATAAAAACTTTATAAGAAAAGCCAATGCTGACCTTGCAGGAAATCTGCTTAAGCATACAGAAGTGGGGAACTGAGATCGGCACTTGGGGTAATGTCCCACCAACGTTTATCACAGGTGCTTGGGTACCCTGCAGTAAGCCACAAGTAATTGCCAATTCATAAGATCAATGTACCAGCTCAAGAGCTCTACAAATATAAAAAAAAAAAAAATTAAATTTTTTGCTTTCCATTCGTTTTAGTTTTTGGAATAAATGATTATTTTACATGGTATATTAAATCTATGTCTTTATATTAGACTAATCATTTGACACAAGTAATAATTTCACAATAAGCATCAAGAAATCTAGAAGATTGAAATGAATCGAGCATCCAGATTCATCGGATAAGGCGGATCAGGGTAATGTACAGGCAGAAAACTACCAACAATAGGGGCGGTGTGCTTAAGGACGTCTTCAACCAGAATGGACAGGGACTCGGCGTCAATAAAATCTCCATCACCAGTAACACGTACGGATAGCAGCAACTTGATTCATGATCTCCTCATCCTTGTACGGATAGCACTAATCAAAATTAAAATAAAAATAACGACCAAACTTGGAATTAAGAAGAACATATAAATATATATATATATATAATATACACACTGGCTCAACCATTCATTATAACTGGATTAACCAACTCTAAAGTTTAAACCCAAAACTCAAGAAGGCAAATAAAAACACCTAATTTCTTTTATCTAAAAAAGAGTCCCAATTATTGTTTTTCACGATTTTTTGGATTGGTGTCTAATATTAGGCAAGTCAAATAGAGTCAGCCTTCCCAATGGTCTCTATTAGTCAATAGTCAATTTTTATATCTAAATAATAATAGCAATAATAATAAAACGAACAAACCATTAACACTATAAATGCCTGTCTCGCCGGCCGTATATATCTGTGAGGCACATTAAACCCAATAATTCAACTAAATCAAAACTCTCCTCATCAGCACATGTCACAATTTAAAAAAGTTGGTTCATAATTTTTTTTAAATAAAAAAAGTACAAACAAATAGAAAAACAAATTATAAACAAAAAATTGGAAGAATAATGCTACTTCTCCAGATGATCATGGGTCCGATATGGGTCCCAGGAATTTTTTTTTATTTAATAATTAAAAAAATAGTTTTTACTAATGTTATGAATTTTTTAAAAATATTTAAGGATATATATATATATATATATATGAAAACAAAAACATTTAGCCGGGACAAATTATTGGTGGGTGTAGCACGACTCAAATTAGAATAAAAATAAACGGGTAGTAAAATGCATGTGTTCATAGCAACCCAGCCCTTAAATATGAAAGTCCATACCAGAAGGATGCCACTTGCAAGCAGTGACAACGCAAGATTACACGCATTTCCACTCAGTAGACAAAGTAAATTAAGGAAAAATACAACCAAGAAATTATATATCCACATGACATGACAGGACAGGACAATTTCTAATTGGATCATGACAAACTCATCTTACAAACAAACCTCCGGATACCAACATATTATCAACCACATAAATTTATTTACTAATACCATTAATTTAGCCCTCAGGAAGCTGGTGGCCATTTTTAATGCACTGAATTGGCAGCACCATCAATGTGGCAGCACTTGAAACTGATATACGTCTCCATGATGCGGGGACAGTCGGGGCATTTCATGTTCTCTGGGATTTTTCCACTGCTATTTGGGATATCAATGCGGCAGCAGATGTGAGAAGTGTGAAGAACCTGGTTGTGGTAGTCTCTGAAAGAGAGTTCGAAGCCCTTCTCCCGCACAAGCTCCTTCCATTTGTCGAACTCCTCCAAGACCTTCAAGATGGTTGTCCCATGGCCACTGAGCACCACACTAGACCCTTTGCTGAGCACAGCCCATCCACTCTCATTCTTATAGGAGAGCAGCTTTTGGATCTCTAGTGTCACAGCGTCTGCTTCGGTCTTCCTTTGAGTCTTGGAAATGAACATACTCTCAATGCCGGTCCAGAACCGCCCTAGAAGACTATGGTTGTCCTCTCCTTTGCTGCCCTTTCCTACCAACATAACCTCTATGGAAATCCTTGCTTCCTTTATCACCGGGTCATTGGCAAGAGCAGTTGCTCTTTTAGTAAATTGTTGGATCCACTCGTTGTCCTTGCCCCCATAGAAAAATATATACTTTTCCTCTCTGATCTGTTTGAAGAAGACGTACATTATCTCAGTTCTCAATGTAATTCCAAAGCACTATACATTATTTCTTAATTAAAATGATTTGCGCGCAAGACTGAGACAATTGATAATACATTTGTGTACGTGTATGTGCTGTGCACGTGGGTGCACTAGATTCGTGAAAGGAATTTACCCAGCTCTCAATATTTGGGTGAACGCCAGTTGCTATGGACCCAATCCAATCCTTGTTACTGGAAAGGGTTTCTTCCACTGCAGTGGAGAAGGGGAAGGCCTTGATTCCCCACACCCTGATCATGTGGATTGCATTGTCACTTTCAACCTTTCCTTGAGGGCTCAAAACCACCACGGAGGGCTTACCCTTGAAGTGCCACTTCTCCTTGATGTACCTGATGCCGGCTATTGGGGAAAAATACTGCACTACGTACCAAGGCATCTTGGCCCGCAGCATCTCGAACTTCTTTTGCAGGTCCTCCGTCCATTGTTCCACAATTGGAATCCATACAATCTTATACTGATCCTCCTTACTTATTAACTCATGAATTGGTTTGAGAATTGAAATGTCATCATCCGAGATATCTAGCCCCGAGATGAACAATAAGACATTCTTCCTCTTCAGCACCTCAATGCTAACCTGTTTATGCCATAAATTACGGATGCGGGGAAATTAACCCGTGTTAGCAATGATTTCATAGATAGAAAAGTAAACTATTATTAATGTGCCACTTATGCATCTATAGCCAGATGATTTTTCAAAGAACTTGGCCACACAAAAGTCGCTTTTATAGCTTTTTGAAAAGTGATTCTCACATGCATGTGCAATTCTTTTTTATCGTCGAAAATGTTCCTTTCCCACTAATTTGAAGGCCAGCCCGATGAATTGCATATATTGTTCAGAGATTTTTACAAAAACCGGTGGTTGATCTACGAAGACGAGATCAAGTAAATTATACATTTACCCCATATAAAATAAAGGACTATACGTGTTTTGCACCAACCGAAAAAGAAATCGAAAAATGGAATGGAAACGAGGTAAAATTTATTATCTAAAAGTAAATAACGAATCCCCTTCGGATTTAGACCCAAACCGGACGAAACATTTCAATTGCCAAGTGAGAAATGTATTATTTTGACATGAGAAATATTATCGCCACAAAATGATTACATAAAAGTAATCTCACAAATTGATATGATTTATCAAATTGTAAAGTTAATTTTATTGTAAAGCAGATCCAACGGATCATATGAAACCACATCAGTTTATGAAATTACTTTTGTGTAATCCATTTGTTAGTGTAGTACTCCTCTTTTGACATTACCAAGCCGACCCCTTATTGTTGTATTCATGGTAAGTTTTGTCATGTCCAATCATATTTATTATGTGACATATTTCAAGTGGTTATCACCAAGTGATTGATAAAAAAAAACCGCTTCAAATGTATTGATTGGAGATGACTAAATTTAAGATTAAGACTAGCATTAATGTTTTATTTTAACTATGTATGACTGTAGCTATAAAAAAGGGATTAATTTTTATAACTCAGCCAAAAAAGAATATACTAATCATCAATCAAAGGGTCGATGTAGTTATGTCGTTACTTGGACGGTTCTGTAACTCCGGTCTGCCATATATATGCTAATTTATCACTAGAACGTTAAAAAGCATCCAAACGTCTAATATTCGTAGAACCATTAAGCATACCGGCTTTCTAGTAGAACCATCAAATAGCGGCTGCAATTTGTCCTTGGTGAAAATCAGTCCCTTAAATACCTCCATGACTTCCGTAGGGGTTCGAAAAAGTTTCACGAGCCTCCAATAAGCCTCTGTCTCCTCTGCAATGAATTAAAACCTTTCATCATTATATATCAAGTCCATTTTTAAGGCAATCAATTGATTAAGAAGTGAAAAATTGAACCAACAGAAGCTTGCATTCTTTCAAGTAGCGGCCAAGAAACTAACCTATCTGTTGTTTGCAAATCGTTATCTGCCTCCTAAGTTTTGAGACGATCACGTTGAGTTTCTGAGAAAACAGGGATAGTTCCTGTTTCTTGCCCCTGTATATCAAGCAAGGTCATTTTGACACTGGCAAGATGGCGTGCAACCACAACGATATTAAAGCTTAAAAAAATACTATACCAAGGCTTAAGATTATTGTAAGATCAATCGGGCAAACCGTTTGAATTATTTTAAGATAGATTGTTTATGTAGGAGAAACTTACCACTTTCTAAAATTTTACCAAGCATTCAGATTGTGATTTACTTTTAACCAAGGGTTTAATTAGCATATGATGAGTCATGTTGATCTTGTTGAGGAATAATCTCATATTAACTGTGGATAAGGTCTTAAACATGTTTATAAGAAATGAGCAATCATCTCTTATAGAATCAATTTTATGAGATAAGTTAGGCCCAAAAATTTCTTCATGATATCAGAGCATGCCACAAGACGAAAGGGAGCCCACACTACATATCCCATGACAAGGATTAGGAAAAATACTAGTCTGTACATAAGAGAGGGTGTTGAAAAATAATCTCACATTGCCTATGGAAAAGGTCTGGAGCACATTTATACGTATCCCATGAAAAGGATCAGGAAAAATACTGGTCTGCACATAAGAGAGGGTGTTGAAAAATAATCTCACATTACCTATGGATAAAGTCTTGGGCATATTTATAAGAAATAAGCAATCCTCTATTATAGAACCGATTTTATGAGATAAATTAAGCCCATGAATTTATTCAGGAGATGCTTATTCATCACTTATCCAAAATTGAAAAACCATAAATTAAGCACTTACTCATCGCTAGTGAGGCAACAAAGCTGAGTCGTGCTGGCTACAACGGTGATGATGGCCCAAAAAACATCCACTGGAATATGATCCACGCCAGTTGACAGAGCTGGCACATCCTTTGTGTCATAATTTGATAGCTTCTCTAACTCAAAGATGCATTCAATCACTTCCAGTGTGGCTTTGATCACACTGTTAAGTTCAATTAGCGCCTGGCGATGTTTCTGCAGATTTGGTCCCTTTAAGAGGATAGAAACCCGCCTCAGGGTTCCCACTGATTTGGCGAGTTGGTCCGATGACTGATTCTGAGCAAGCAGCCAGAACTCCCCATAGTCCAAAGCAAAAGCCGCTAGGGTCAGCACTGCTTTTGCATCCCAAGAATAGTTCGATAATTTATTAAGTATTGACAGGGTTGTTTCGTAAGCAACTTCTTCACTAGGGGCCTTGCATTGCATCTGACATTGCATATTTGATATTGCAAAAACGTGTACATGCGTAAAAAAAATAAAAACCAAAAGTGGATGAGTTTGGACTTTGCAAAATCGTCCAAATTATAAGCTGATCATTCCTTTTTTATTCACTCTTTGGTATTTCCTTAAGTACTGATCACTTTACTGAGTTGAAAGAAGAGGGAGGGGCGCAGGGAGGGGAATAATAAGAAAAATAATGGTGATTTGTAATTACCTCGTAGGAAATACTCTTGAGTGTACACAGGGGTGGTCTAAAGCTTGCTTTGGGGATCTTCTCGTCCAAATGTTCTACCGTTGCTTGGCTACCCTGCTGCGGGTCACGAGTGAGTAAAATTGAAAAAGAGAA
>QEOT01001636.1:26713-45877 GCA_003123785.1 Pterocarya stenoptera | reverse complement strand
TGAAAAACCATAAATTAAGCACTTACTCATCGCTAGTGAGGCAACAAAGCTGAGTCGTGCTGGCTACAACGGTGATGATGGCCCAAAAAACATCCACTGGAATATGATCCACGCCAGTTGACAGAGCTGGCACATCCTTTGTGTCATAATTTGATAGCTTCTCTAACTCAAAGATGCATTCAATCACTTCCAGTGTGGCTTTGATCACACTGTTAAGTTCAATTAGCGCCTGGCGATGTTTATGCAGATTTGGTCCCTTTAAGAGGATAGAAACCCGCCTCAGGGTTCCCACTGATTTGGCGAGTTGGTCCGATGACTGATTCTGAGCAAGCAGCCAGAACTCCCCATAGTCCAAAGCAAAAGCCGCTAGGGTCAGCACTGCTTTTGCATCCCAAGAATAGTTCGATAATTTATTAAGTATTGACAGGGTTGTTTCGTAAGCAACTTCTTCACTAGGGGCCTTGCATTGCATCTGACATTGCATATTTGATATTGCAAAAACGTGTACATGCGTAAAAAAAATAAAAACCAAAAGTGGATGAGTTTGGACTTTGCAAAATCGTCCAAATTATAAGCTGATCATTCCTTTTTTATTCACTCTTTGGTATTTCCTTAAGTACTGATCACTTTACTGAGTTGAAAGAAGAGGGAGGGGCGCAGGGAGGGGAATAATAAGAAAAATAATGGTGATTTGTAATTACCTCGTAGGAAATACTCTTGAGTGTACACAGGGGTGGTCTAAAGCTTGCTTTGGGGATCTTCTCGTCCAAATGTTCTACCGTTGCTTGGCTACCCTGCTGCGGGTCACGAGTGAGTAAAATTGAAAAAGAGAATACGCCCCGGGGGGGGGGGGGAAAGGATAGCAAAAGAAAATCATCTGCCTGCCTCATTTAAGCTGAAAATTAGTTCATCTCATCTGTATACAGATATGCTAAAGCTAGTGTTGCAATTCGCAAAACCAACCGATAAAAGCGAAGTGAGCATGTCGCAATATATGCTTTCCAGTAGAGAAAGAGACCTGCAGCCTCCTTTCCTGCTTTCCCTGTAACCTCTTGGTCCGATCCAATTTTCAAATAAATGAAAAGGTAGTTTTACCAACTAGCCAATTTGCTTAGAGTCTCTTAATCAAGCATTGTAATAAGTAACATTATGTTTTCGTTATGGTGTAGCAGAAGAATGGTGTGAAACTGTGGGAAAACCGAACCTCCAGTACTCCCAAAACTAAAATGTTTTAGCCTCATAAGAGTAAATGTGGTACCATACCAGGACAACATTATCGACGATCTGGGTGGCACGCTTAAGGATGTTCTCGACGATGATGAAAAGAGACTCAACATCAAACTTTTCATCATCGTGGACGTGCGTTGCATAAATCTGGTTCAAGATCTCGTGGTCGGTCGAGGTGAATAAGCTCAGGTTACCCTTATTGGGATGCTGGGAAGAAGCCGACCCCACTTTGGTGGCCATGTTGTGTTACACAAAAGGATGGGTTTGAAGCTCTCTTTGGGTGAGAGCAGAGGGGAGTGGCAAAGATGGTGTAGTTTGATGCAATCAGTTGGCGTCGTCCATTTATATAGCACAGGAGCGGTAAATATTATTGGGAAAAATAAATGAGAAGCCATGACATGGTATGTTTTTACCATGCCCAGACTCCATATCACCACTCGGCGTGACTCCACAGTGTCGACACTATTAGGTTTAGGTGTTGAGATAAGATAAAAATTTTTGAAAATTTTGTGAATAATATTAAGATGAAAATTTAAAATATTATTTTTTAATATTATTATTGTTTTGAGATTTGAAAAAGTTGAATTAGAATTTAAAAAAGTTGAATTATTTATTATATTTTATATGAAAATTTGAAAAAATGTAATGATGAAATAAGATAGAGATAGAGATGAGATTTCTTATCTTTACCCCTAAACATAAGACACTTTTTTTTTTTTTTTTGAGCCAACATACATAAGACACTTGGTTGGCAGTTTGATCGCCACTTCTTATTTGTATGCAATCAAATAAGATCATCATCCCTGGAAGAAAGGGTAAATTACAAAAACTGTTTGGTCAATAGAAAAATCTTATAAAATTAAATTTAGAAATTAATTTGATACGTTAGACTATAAAACTCAATAAAATTTAGATCTGTCGTCTTATATCAAGCTAGGCACGTACGGTAATTTGTAAATTTGTTTTTGTAATAATTTTTTTTTTTTTATAGATGTAACAATTCTCTATAAGCATATGTAATTCATTAATAAGATTTTAACTTTTATCTTGGGTGAGAGCAATTTATTAGTCCAAATTCCGTTTCAGAGTTTTTAGTTTTAATCTTATGTGTATATTCAGGTTTTTGTTGGTCGTCTCTTTTTATATCTGACATATATTTTTTTTATATGTAACCAAAAAAATCAAGACTTCATTTTGGGTCCACACCGACGAAGGAGATGGTTGAGCAGGTAGAAAAGCTGACTGGTGGAAAACACATAGCTTTACCAAATAATAAATATCGTCCAAGAGAGTTGCATGGAGGTGTGAACGTACATGATGGCATGCTAGAATCTAAAGCGCATGGACAAGAAGAAGCCATGGAAGATAAGAAAAGAGAGGTTGAGCTTCAGCTCGAGGACAACACTGCTGTACCCTGGAATCTGGATGGCTAAAGGAGAAATGAAAGAAAAATCCTACTCTCACCGTCAGTTGGTCTTGACAATTTTTTTTTTTACTTAATAATTAAAGAAGTACTTTTTAATGATGTTATGAATATTTTTAAAAAATATTATGAATATAAAAAATTAAATAAAATATTTTTTACCCTTATGAGCACCATCTCATGCTACACCCTGCTCAAAATGAAATTAGTACTGTGAGGACCAAAGCATGCATGCTCGGAGAATTTTAATTAAGAAAAATATTTTAGTTACAAACAGATTATATAAAAGTAAATTCACAATATGATGTATCACATCAAAGTATGTCAGTTTGTAATATGTCAAATTATAAAATTATTTATGTTGTAAACTATATCTAACGAATCACTTAAAATTATGTCAATTTATAAATTTATTTTTGTATAATCTCGTTATGGTTGTAGTCTATAGAAATTTTTTTTTTTTAATTATTTCAGGGGTAATTACAACTATTTTCCTTTTCTTTCTACAAGAAATAATTTTTATTGATTGTTGACAAATTTTGGAAATATGATTATTACATATCTTCGTTTTACTACTTGAGTTGAATACAATATTCATTATTTTTTCAAAATATCCTTCACTTTAATACATTATTATAAAATATATTATAGAATATATTCCTTTTCTATTATGTTTGGTGAACGGAGGCCGTTAACCAAAACATGACCCATCTCGATGAGTGAATGAGTAATAAGACCGGAAGTGCGTCAATAAACTTTACACGAAGCATACAGGCATGTCTTTGTTGGCTAGTATTCAGAGTGGTGATGACGTCATGTTTATTACCTCATCGATCGATCGCACTATATATGTTTAATTATTAAATTTATATATAAATGAACAGTAATATTATTAATTCTTTTTATACTTATTAAGTTTTTAATGACATGATATTTTGTATGAAGATACAGTAAAGTGTCCACACATATATACATAAAGTATTGCATATATTTCTTAAAAATTTTATCCAAAATTTAAGATCTATAATAAAAGCAAAATAGATAAAATATTGATCTAAAATATTTATGTTAAGTCTATAAATAATATTAAATAATTAATATATTATTATCATTTACTACGTTGCACGGTATTTTTCAGACTAATATTAAAAATACTAATAATTTTATAAAAATATTTTACAAAAGTAAAATTCAGGCACGGGTTAAACAAGGGATGGTTTTGACTTTCGAGAAAATAAGATATATAAGATCAAGAGTTAATGATAGAAAGTATAATAATTATCTGTGGGACCAAACTTTCAATTACTTTCCAGGATCAGCACGTTGAAAAAGCTGGCCTGGAGGTCCAGCTAGCGATCTATCTATCCAGATCCTAAACCACCAACACAATAAATTATTAACGTCCTTTTATGCTGTGGCATATTATTAGAACTTCATGAATATCATTGTAAATTGATCAAAATACAAATTAAATCAGTAGTACTTCTGATAGTTCGTTAGCCCGCAATTACAGGCCGAGATCGGTGATTGGTGTGCGAAACACGATGTCAATAGATCTAATTAGAATAACAACGCGAGTGATGTGAACAAAGTTTTCAACCCTCTTAAAGAAGTGCATATAGGTATTGGCAGCTTACGGTGGTTGCAGCATATGGGGCAGGAAAATTGATCTCCCCTGAAATTACGTCGGAATTTGAGTGTCACACTTTCGTACGAGGTAAAAAGTTAAAAATTAAATAAAATATTATTTTTTAATATTATTATTATTTTAAAATTTAAAAAAATTAAATTATTTATTATATTTTATATAAAAATTTAAAAAAATTATAATAATAAAATAAAATAATATAAAAATTTTATGGAGAATAAAACTTCCAAACCTAACCTTATGTATGTGGGTCAGTTTTGTAATAATTTGTATCTCACTTGTGGTCAAAGACTCAAAAAACTGGGTGATGTTGATATATAAAAATTTAAAATGTAAAAGTGTTATTTAAGTCTTTTATAGAAAGTGAATCCCACTATTTTCTAAAAATTAAAAAAAAAAAAAGGAAAAAATTATTTTTTATGGTGTAATCTACTTTTTTTAACATAGACTTGGATAAAGCTTGTGCTTTTTAAGTACTTTTTAAGACTTGCCCATACATTACTCAACCAGAAAATGTTTTGCTAATATTGTCTTCCTTAATTATATCACACACTAATGTTATGGTGCTAGCTACCGAATTATAAAAATTTTGAGAGGTAGTTCAATTGGTTCGGTTTTGAGTTTGTTCCTCATTAATGGTCATCAATTCGAGTCCCTTTAAGGTCACTGGAGATTTATCTAATCGTTAATTTCAAGACTTCATGAAATTAGTTGAGGTGTGTATAAACTGATTCGGACACCCACGATTAAACTAGCACTAATGTTATTGTATCACACACTAATGTTATAGTATATGATACATTTAGACTTTTTTTTTAGTACACAATGCTACGTTTTGAAAATAGACATAGCTAAATGTCACAGACTTAGAATTTCTTCACACGTCCCGTGCGACCTTAAGAGAATTTGTCTCCACAAAGTTCCTAAGTAAGCCTTCTAAGTGACTCAAGACAAGAGAGAATAAATCTAGAGCAAGAAAGTAAAGAGAGACTATAGAAAAGTTTGTTTACTCTTATTCCTTAGTGCTTTACACAAATGAGGACTCCCTCTATTTGTAGGGACCTCTTGGTATAAATAATAGTTAGGATTGTGACACTTCTCACCAATCCAAGGATAAAGAACATTCTAGATTACTATTCTAGAATTATCTACAAGGTTTTCCTTATAAGGGTTCTACACTATTTTAGAGTATTTCATACAACTCTACTCTCCTTACAAGGGTTCTATACTATTCTAGAGTACTCCATACAACTCTACAGCATTTTATAAGATTCTAGAATAATCTACAAAGGATTAGGAGACTCTAGAGAGTTGTGAATTTCTCTAAAAAAAATCTAAGTGATGACATAAAGCCTATGATAATATTAATTGGGATTTTCTAATTCACTCTTTGGCTGTATTTGGATTTTCTGAAGAAGCTTGTATTTTGATAGGTCAGTGTATCTATTCGCCTTGGTTCGCATTTGTCATAAATGGTATTTTCAAATGGTTTTTTTCAAGGAAAGAGAGGTTTGCGATAAGGAAATCTTTTGTTTCCGTTTCCTTTTATCTTGATAGAAGAAATTCTTTCCAGATTATTGAAAAACAATTTTTTAAAAAGGAATCTGATCTCATTTTCAGCATCTTAGAGGGGTTCTTATAATATCTTATTTGTTATGTGCCGATAATATTGTAATTTTTATTAATAAAGATAAAAAGTCGATTCTGAAATCCTTACTCTATAAAAATTGTTCTAGACAGCGGGTCAGGAAAATCTTCGATTATTTTCTCCATAAGGATGTACCGATCGAGGACTAGAAAAGTAATTAATCTCTTAAATTAATAATTAATCTAAAAGTGATCTTTCACGGTGCAAAGATGTTCCCTGTGACCACGGGCACAGACTAATATCCCAGAAAAGCTTGCATTGATTGATCTTGTCTGAAAAGTAGATCCTTCGAGATAAGGGACACGTGGCTGAGCTACAGACTATGTTCCAAAGAAACGAGCATCAGGGAGTAGGGACCCCTGCTCAGGTGGGGAAAAAAATTAAAATAAAATAAAAGAGGTGATCCCTATTAATCGTTTCATGCATAATCCAGATTGTCAAAGAGATATTAATAGTTGGTGGGGACTGGCCATGATGTTACAGCTCATCTATTTTTCACGTGAACATCGTGTCGATATTTTTCTTCGGTGCAAAACAGATGGCAGTCTTTTTTTTTTTCTTTTTTTCTTTTTTAAAAGTCGATAAAGTAGAAAAGAAATTGTTAAAGCATACTATCAATTGTTGCCTCGCATTAAATGTAGTAGAAATCTTTTGACTTATAGCATTTATATATCTTCAATCTAACAATTGTTGCTTGCATGGTAACGAAAAATGATGATAAGTAATATATAAATGCATGATTTACCAATTTTGAAAATGGTTTTCACTCCTCTTTCTCTTCCTGACAACTTGTTACGTACATGCCTTCCTCTTCCCTTTCATCCACCCTGTAGTCTGAGTAAGAGGATCATTCCAATTCGAAGGTGCATTAATATGAGAAACATTAATCACGTTGGCTTTGAGAAACAGATAACGATGACAAGAAGCTCCATTATCATGTCTTCATTTATCTTTATTTTTCCCACAGAACATGATCATGCCTCCTTTGTCATCCTTGAACAATAGTACGTTCTATATTATATACAAAATAGCCCCTACAGTCTAGAGGTTCGTTGGGGCAAATAACGAGGATTTCAACATGAAAATTCTCAATCATGAACATTGGCGCGCGGACGTTGACATGATTGTGGTTGGTGCATGTATTTCTTTTCATAGAGATAAGAAAAAGGCATAGGACCGTGATGCGATGCCACGTTTATGGAACAAGCGATATGTTTTCGGTTTGAAGATTAGATCAATCAAGATCGATATATATATATATATTTATATATAATTATGCTCCCATCGAGGAATAGATCAATAAATGCATCATGGGATAAAGCCAGGACTTATAACTATCAGAATTATTGGTGGGGTGGCTGTATTTATCCACCTTTACTATATTTCCTAACTGAAATTATTAGTACACTGAGATCAGTTTACGAAATGTTATACAGACTAGGATTTTTTTATTTTTTTAACTGTTTACAGAATGGTATACTTTTAGCACTATGCCTAGTTTCCGTTCCGTTTGAGCAACATAATTATTTTCTAAGTGTTATCAAATATTTCATTCTAAAACATCATATAAATATAAAATATTTTTTAAAAGCACTTTATTTTAGAGTGACGTTTTTACCCTTTTGAGCTCACTAGGTTTTGTCCTTTGCGTGACGTTAAGCTTCATAGCCACCACCTTAGGCTAACAGGGCCCCCAGGCGACGGCTAAGCGATTGCGAACCTTCGCAGACAAGGTTGCGCAGTCACCCCAACCCCTCCCAAAGGTCTTTATTCCGATGAGACCCTCAAAGGTTATTGATGGAGAAGTTTGTATCATTTTTTTCAAAGAGGAGATCAAATGCTTTGCATAACCTTTTAAGTTTTCCATGGTTTTGAAGTTCATGCAGCAACATCCAACGCTGGACTCAATCCATTCATTCATTTGGAGTCGTTGGGATTGGGGGAAAAACCTGTGGTTTCTTCAATGTGTACACCTTGGAACGTTTTTGTTCGGCTTTCAAATGAGACTGATTTTCTAAAGGCTTTATCTAGAGAAGCTACCGAGATTGATGGAGTGGCTTATCGGGGATTTCATTTGGATTTTAATGAGGATATGGAGCCCTCTCGCATTCCAGTTTGGGTAGTTCTTCTGGGTCTCCCCCCAAACTTTTACCATGAATCCTTATTGAAAAATAATATTGCCCCTGTTGGAAGATATTTGCGCCGAGATAATACCACGAAGTGTGCGACTCGAACAGGCGAGGCTCGAGTGTGTGTAGAAATGGATGCAGTGAAGGACCCACTTCAAGGGCTCTGGATTGGAATCCCTATAAACCTTCCAGTTTGTATGTGGAGATAGAGTATGAGACCCTCTTGGCGTATTGTTGCAGATGCAATGTTCAAGGGCACAATGCTAAAACCTGTCATTGGAAAGATGGAGGGAAAAAAGAAGTGGAAAGGAAAAATAAGGAAGGGGGAGAAACAAAAGAGGAGTTGGGTTCCAAAAACACAGGAGGAAAATGGGAGCCAAAATGTAGAAACAATAAAGGAGGGGCAGAGTAAAATTGAAATAGAGAAAGACGGAAATAACATAACTGTGGTGCAGGAGACTCAGGTGGAAGGCTCGAACGTGTGCTGGAAACAGGCTCTGGAAAAAGAGATGACGTTGAAGAGGGAGAGGTTGAACTGGGAGTAAAGAGGTTGCTGCACGAAAGGCCCTGGTCTAATACTTTATTGATACAAGAGGTTTCTTTAATGCCGAATTCCTATCCGCTTCTCTTAGAGAAGGTTCCAGGGAAGGCAGCAAAGTTAAAGGGTGGGGTTTGTGGTATGGAGTTGCCTGAGTTGAATTTGGGGATAGCATGGGTTTAGGGGAAGAGGAACACGTTGGTAGAGAGGGATCTCTGTCGGATCCTTAAGGGGAGCTCGAGCAGCACTTGGGGAAATTCAAAGATTGCTTGTCGGATAGCGAGTTGCAACCAAGAATGGAGATAGACATAAGCGGGAGACAATTAAGAAGCTCTACCAGGGTTCCTAGCAAACCCTTATGACTGAATTTATAATGTGTAGGCATATTTAATTTTGAGTTCTGTTTGTCAAATTAGAGTATTGGTGGGAAGATATGGTTGTTGTGAGGGGAGGGATTACAAGTTAAAGTTCCGAATGCTAGTGCCCAACATGTAACGTTGTCGCTGCCATTTGAGAACAAGCGGATTTATATCTCAACTGTGTATGCGAAATGCAATCACCATGAACCCAATGAGTTGTGGCAATTTTTACAGTAGGACATTCCGCATGATGCAACGTGTTTAGGCCTTGAAGATTTTAATGTTATTCGGGAAGATGACGAAAGGCATGGGGGTAGACCTCGTTTGAAAGTGGCGATGGAAGAGTTCAATGCTTTCATTAAGTCAGGTGGATTACGAGATATGAAGTCACTGGGAAGCCTATTTTCCTGGTGTAATGGACAGTTGGGTTTGGCTCGAAGTTGGTCAAAATTAGATAGGTGTCTAATGAACTTAGAGGTCTTTGCACTGCTCTTGAAGGCCACGTTGAGTTACTTACTAAGGACATCATCAGACCATGCCCCTATGGTCATTGAGCTTCGACCAGTAAATTTTTAGTATGGCCCATCTTCATTCCAATTTCAACAAATGTGGGTATCACAAGTGGGGTTTAGGGAGGTGGTTGAGGAAATATGGCAGCTACCTTCACAGGAGCTAGGGCTTAATCATCTTGCTGGTAATCTAAAAAATCTCAAAGTGGCCCTAAAGAAATGGAACGTAAAGGTGTTCGGTAGGACAAAGCATCATATAGAGAATTTGGAAAGAAGGATTGAGGGCCTCAAACCCCAGCTGCAACAGCAATCCTCAAAATAAATTGAAATGGACTTTCTGGTAACAAGGGAGGAGCTAGCTATGTGGAACCAACGGGAAGAAAAAAGATTCGCCGAATAGGTGAAGCTTAATTGGTTGGAGAATGGGGAAGCATCAGCCCGTTTTTCTGGTCTTCAAAGCCATGTCAAAAATAATGGTGAATGAGATGAGACTAAGGGATGGGAATACTCTGAGGTCCTCGAAGGCTATGCACCTGGCTACAGTGGAGTTTTTCCATTATTTTTTCCGTGCAAGGCCGCGGAAGGAACCTCTGAATTTTTCAGATTATGTGAACATTTAGGTGGTTGAGCAGGAGAACCGTATGCTCAAGTAGCTCCCTTCAATCTAAGAAGTTAAAGAAGCCATATTCTCCTTCTTGATAGACAGCAGTCTGGGTCCAGATGGGTTTGGGTCAAGATTTTACATATCATTTGGGATTTGGTAGAGGTGGATGTGGTGGAAGCTATTAGAGAATTCTTAAGTGACACTCCATTACCGAGGTTTTATTTGGCCTCACATATAGTCCTTATCTCAAAATTTAAAACTCCCACGGGTTTCGAAAAATTTCGACCCATCAATTTGTGCTCAGTGGTGTATAAAGTTTGCTATAAAATTTTAGTGAAGAGGTTGTCCCCAACCTATGTAGGCTGATTTCTCCAGAACAAGGTGCCTTCCTACCAGGCTATAGTATTTTTGAAAACATCTCTTTGGCCCAAGAGATGGTGCAACAGATTAATAAGTAAACTCATGGTAGAAATGTGCTTATTAAAGTGGACATGGTAAAAGCAAATGATAGCATAGATTGAGATTTTTTGGGGCATGTGTTGAGGTCCTTTGGCTTCTCTCCGAAAGTCTATGGGTTAATTAACCAGTGTATTGCGTCACCGTGGTTCTCAGTTGCCATGAATGGGACTACGTATGGTTTTTTTCCTAGTGGTCGTGGGTTACGCCAGGGGGACCCTTTGTTGCTATATCTTTTTATCTTGGTTGAAGAAATATTGTCCAGGATGCTGAAAGAGAATTTCGCGGCGGGAAAAATAAAGCCATTCAGTCACCCTCTAGAAGCTCCACTTATCTCACACTTGTTTTATACAGATGATATCATGGTTTTTGCTAATGGAGGCAGTACATCGATTAAAAAGATCAGGGAGATTTTTCAAGAATATAGGGAGTGGTCTGGACAAGATATAAGTAAGGAAAAGTTAGCTATATTTTTTACCAAGACAATTCCTATGGGTATAAGGAGGTCCCTGTTGCGTTTAACAAGATTTTCAAGAGGGACTTTCCCTGTCAAATATCTAGGAACGTCGATAGTGGTTGGAAGGCTCAAAGTGAGCCATTTTGATGAGGTGGTCACTTGCATCAGAGAAAAATTGGGGGGATGGCAACACAGATTTTTGTCGACTGGAGCTCGGGTTCTTCTTTTGAGGCAGGTGGTCGCCAACATGCCGATACATCTGCTTTCAGTAGTTCAAGTGCCAAGGCTATATTAAGGAAGATAAATCAGTTGATGAGCAATTTTGATTGGGGGTACTCAGAGAATAAACTGAAAAGGAAATGGGTAGCTTGGTCATCCGTGTATATGCCAACTCAGAAAGGTGGTATGGGTTTACAAAATTTACAAGAAGTGCAATGCTTACTCTTCATGAAGTTTGCTTGGAAATTATTGTTTGAAAATTTGATGTGGGTGCAATTCTTCAAAGCCAAGTATGTAAGATCATACCACATTTCTTTGGTGGAGCTGCATAGTGGGACACGTTTCTGGAAGGGCGTGATGATGAGTATGCCACATATTCTAAACAATGTGAGATGGAGAATTCGGAAAGGCAATGTGTCCTTCTAGTGTGACAAATGGTTGAGACATGGAACTCTTGAAGACAAAATGACAATTACCGCACGACCAAGTCCAAGAGTGTAGAATTGAAAATGGATGGGATGTGGATTTGCTTAGGAGCCTAGTTGGGGAGAATAATTGGAAGAGATCCTAGAGGATATGGGTCAACATAAAGAGGGTGAAGATTTGTTGATATGGACTCCAAATGTGAATGGTAGGTTTTTCTCCAAGAGTGCATGGGAGTGTGTTAGAGTTAAAGCTCCAAAAATGGATTGGGTGGATTGGGTTTGGAATGTAGCCCTTTTAAAAAAATACTCGGTAACTATGTGGAAGGCTATGAATGGTTGCCTTAGTGTGGATGAAAGAATACAAAAATTGGGCATACCAATGGTTTCAAAATGTGAATGCTGTGGAGATGGGTGTGTGGAGGATCAAAATCATGTGTTGGCTACAGGAAACATTGTGGTGGAAATATGGCGTAGAGCGACTATCCAAGTGGGCATGCCTTTTGATCCACAAAAATCTTGAAAGGAAAAAATAGAAGCTTGGTTCAAGCGCACAGCTCGATCATCCCAAAAAAGGTGCTTGATTGGTCTTATGCCTTCTATCCTAACTTGGTCTCTTTGGTTGTGGTGTTGTATAGCGAGAATGGAAGGTAAGGCGAACTCAGTAGAGTCTTTATGGTAGTCGATAAAGGTTGCAATTGCTTGGGTTAGGGTTTGTCTTAAAGTAGGAAATAGAATGCAAAATGAGGATGAGAAGTTACTAAAGGCAGTGTCCATTCCTTCTAAGGCCCCCTAGGGGAAAAGAGTGAGAATTGTAAAATGGCAAAAGCCGGCAAAGGGATGGTTCAAATTGAACGTGGATGTCAGCAGCCTTGAAAACCTAAATTGTATGGGGGCCGGGGGGGTGATCAGGGATGATAAGGGGAGGTTGAAGTTGGCATTTTCTTTAAGACTGGGTCACGGCACTAACAATGTGGTAGACCTCATGGCTCTTCTCCATGGTCTGAGGTACTGCAAAGACTTCGGTCTTGTGAAGTTGGAAGTGGAGCTAGATGCTCTTTTGGAAGGCGTAGTGACTGGAGAAAAAGCAGTGTGGGGTCTGGTACCTAGAGAAGTTTTGGGAAGAAATACAGGGCCATCTATCAAATATGGAAGTGGTGGAAAGGCATGTGTATGGGGAGTGCAAGGCTGGAGCAGATTTCCTAGCCTGTTTACCTACTAGTTTGAGTCCAAGTGGCAGCAGTTCAATGATCTTCCTTTGTTACGGTTTTAATTTTTCTGGTTTGTCAAAAGTTCTTGTACATGGTTTTCCTCCCATTTATTGAGGTCTTGAATGAGATTCCATGATATTCCACTAAAAATATATATATAACATTTTTTTATTTTAAGATTTCAAATTTTTCATTTAATCATTACCTAACAATTATAACTTTCTCAAACTCTTAAACAAAACATAAAAAACAATACAACTTTTTTAAATTCTAAAACAAAAATTATATTCAAACAAAATTTTAAATTTATAATATTTTTACTCAATTTTTTCTCTTACATTTTTCAAAAATTAATAAAACATTTTAATTCATACTATTTTATTACTATTTATAAATATAGTGAAATATTCTCTAAATATTCAAATGGGCCTTAGGGGAGATTTTGATAATGAGTTGAGATGAAAATTGAAGTTGAATAAAATATTACTGTTATTTTGAAATTTGAAAAAGTTGAATTATTTATTATATTTTATGTAAAAATTTAATAAAGTTGTAATGATTATAAGATGTTATGAGTTGGAAAACTTTTATATCCAAACTAGACCTTTATAAAAAAAAGCTTTTCAAAACGACCCATAGATTTTCAATTTTGTCAAGTAAATCGTCGCATTTTGTAAAATTGATTAAGTAGATCATTGTAATTTGTGTCCATATTTCATTAAATAAATTAACGTAAACTTTGCCACACATTCTCGAAGAAATGGCATCTGGAGTCTAGAGGTGTATGCTGGGTGGGGGACGCATTCACGGGGTGTGCCACCCTCCACAAGGGATCTCTCCCAAAAGCGGTACTGGTTTAAATGATCTCGCATCCCTTGTCTCTTCCTTACATGGAAAGTGTTTTGCTATTTATTATCTTCACATATTACATACTATTTTTTTAAATTAGTTTTATTTTTTTTAAAATTTATTAAATTTTTCTACTCATCATCCATATATCACATTTGATAAAATTAAAAAATAAAAAAAAACATATGATATATGATGTGTAGAGATGATGAATAAAATTTTTCGTTTGAAAATGGCGTGCTTTTTTTTATAAATTATTATTATTATTATAATCAATGTCGAGCCATTCGATTATTTTAGGAAAAGTTGTGTTGTGAAAAAATGATTAAAAGTAAAAGCAACCAAACAAATAATCACATAATACAAAATTAACATGATCGACAATATGCCTATATTTATAGAGTTGTAGATAATTTTATTAAGTTGAGAAATGACAAAATATACTTTGGCACAAAATTACACTATTTAGAACAATTATATTGTTTATTAAGTATATATTTATTAGATTACACACCAGAAGTTCTAATTTTTACTTTTTGGCATTATTCACTCAAGCAAGCTCTCTGTCTGAACTTCATTCGAGCAACTTTCGCACAAACGTCAAACGGAATTTCTGTCTTGTACTTCTCAAGTTAAAAACAGTACCAAAAATTAACTCAAACCAAAGTGAAGATGACCCAAGTCTCATTGAAAATCTGTAAAAGAAAAAAAAAATCACGCATCTTTATTATGTCGGATCATTAAGCCGGGCGGACACAATAATAATAAACCTGGCTCCACAAACTCAATAAGTTGTCATAAGTTCTACAAACGGATTGATAAAATTAGAAATTTAGAAAGTATTTTTTAGAAATGTGAAAGCTCCAGAAGAGATGATCAAGGAACATAAATTCTAAGAAAACCAATTTATTTAATAGGAAAATCTTACTTTAATTCTTCAAATTGTAATTTTTTTTTAGTACGATCAGCAAATAAACAAAATTCTCTCTTAATCCTTCGATTTGAAAATTGTAAGTTCCTCACTTTAGAACTTGGCCGTTAATTAGATGAGTTATGATATATACACGTACTTTTGTATATTTTTTGTGCATTCTATTGATGTGATTGATTAAAATAATTATTTTATATTAAAAAAATAATACAATCAATCAGATCAGTAGAGTGTGTAAAAGAATACGTAAAAATAATTGCATATAAAATTTTTATAATTAGATAGATGAAAAATAGACGATATACTAGGGGCTGTAACAATTCAAATTTTAAAAAGAGAACAAAAGTTCATAAAAAGAAGTTATAGCTAAAGTGATTAAGCGACAGTACTTTTGGTAGATAATTGATAATTATAATGCAAAAAAGAGTTGTAGTCCATTGAGGCATTGCATTTCAAAGGAAAGAGAGGCAATTAAGCTGCATGGCATATGTACATGCATTCATATGAATGAAACCGCTGATCGTGGGCGTGGCTAACCGATTTGTTGTTTGCAAATTTTAATCTGCATCTTTAGTAGGTAGAGGACGATGTTGAGTTTGTGAGCGAAAGGGGCGATTTCCTGTACCTGGTCCCTGAAATGAGGCATGAACCATTAACTCATTTGTGTTAGATTTGACATACAGACAATATCAAAGATCAATATTTTTTTTCAGAAAAATTAAAGACTGACAAGAATAGTTTCACTTGCGTCATAACAATAATGACACTATTTTCTTAACTTTATATTAAATCAAAATTTCACAAAAACTAATTAAGGCAGTGGAGATTTTTTAAGGGATCGAATATTTTGGTAGGAAAATAATATATTTATCGTCCTTTAATAATTATTTGAAGGCATATTAATAAGGATAAGAACATAATTTATAACATGATTGGCAAGAACAAAAACTTACTCGTCCCTGGTGAGGCCACACATCTTAGTAGCGCAAGCTACAATAGCTAAGATAACCCAATACACATCAACTGGGAGATGCTCCATGGCGATCGACAATGGGGCCGGTACGTACTTAGTTTTGTAGGCTAGGACTGCAGATAACTTCTCCAACTCCAAGATGCACTCCATCATTTCCAATATGGCCTGGATCAGCATGTTAAGTTCAATCAATGCTTTCCGGTGTTTCTGAAGCCCCGGCCGCCTTGAGATAGCAGGAACTCGCTTTAGAATTCCCACTGACTTGGCCAGTTGGTGATCCGTTGGGTGAAGCTGGGCGAGGAGCCAGAAATCCCCAAAGTCCAATGCAAAAGCAGCAAGCGTAAGCACTGCCTTCGCATCCCACGAATAGCCAGACAGCTTGTTTAGTATCGACATCGTTATCTTGTGCGCAATTTCCTCTCCCGGGGTCTTGCATTGCATCTGTACATCGACATTTTTACATAACTACGGGTAATTACGGAAGGAACCACGGGGTTAAATTGATTGTTAGTAATGCAAGTGATCGATGTTGACTTTTATGCTCAAAATAATATAAGGTTTATTTAAATTGTATATATTGACATCAACCAAATAATCTTAATTAAAATCGTTACAATACATTAAATCCTTGGTTAACTTTTGTTACACATAACAAAAGGGCTTTGATGTAAATGTCAATAATATTTAATACAAGGACGTCAAAATTAATTAATCTTTTTTGTGGTTGAAAAATGCCGTTTCTTAGACTTTTGGATGTCAAAATCAGAGACCTTCTACAACTCACATATATAGAAGAATTTTTAACGAGTCTCACTGTGAATTCGAGTTCAAACTTTAGGATTGATCATGTTAACTACACTTATGCTTAATTATGAAAGATTTCCATCTACCAGTCCTTGATGTCCAGGCGATAAAATATGTAAAATAAAGAAAAAAAAAAACACAGTCCTTTGTAATCACCTCGCCGGAAATTCGCTTCAGTGTACACAACGGCGGATTAAAGCTCGCTTTGGGGCTCATCGTGTCGTCAAGGCTCTCCAGGTGTGCTTCTGTACCGTGCAGCAAGTCCTAAATAATTGTCACCGAGAAAATCTTAAATATATACAATCCGGTATAAAAAGAACAAAATACAAGCTCAACATTGTCAATAAATTAAAGAGTATGTAGTACTACCAGGGCAACATTGTCAACAATCAGGGAGGCACGCTTAAGGATGTTCTCAGCGAAAAGGAAAAGAGAATCGACATCAAACTTTTCATCCCCCGGAATATGGGTTGCATGAATATGGTTCATGATGTCGTGGTCGGACATGGTTAACACGCTCAGTTCATCCCTGACTGTTTCTTGTTCTGAGATTGGAACCCACTTGCCCGCCATTGTGCAACGCAAATCAAGATATGTAAGCTAGAAACCCTTTCTTTTCTTGTTTTTTTTTTCCCTTGAAGTTTTGGGCGGAAGAAAGAAGGCTTGCTTAATTGTGTTCTGGTTCTGAATAAAAACATTGGGCTATATATAAGCAACGTCCATCAAACCCGGAAGAAGAAGGTGGGAAAGAGTATTGGTTCATGTGGATTTAAGGGCTAGTTTGGATGGTGAGTCAAGGTGACTTGTCCACAGTAATAAAATATTTGAGTTGAGATAATAAGAGTTAAAAATTATTTAAGTCAAAATGTTCTAAAAGGTTTGGAAAATGAAATAAAAAAAAATTGAATAAAATTATTATAAAATTAAAATATTGTTATAATATAATTTTTATTTTAAAATTTAAAAAAATTAAATTATTTTTATGTTTTGTTAGGAAGTTTGGAAAAATTGTAATGATTAAATAATTATTAGAATAAAAAAATTAAAAATTTGAAATTGAAAAGTGTTTATATATATAATATTTGGATATTAAAATGAAATTAGATCATAAAAGATGAGATGAAGTGGGAGACTTTCATTATCCAAAACAAGCCTATTTTACAAGTACCAATTAAATAAAAATGAATATTACATATAGTTGTGGAGTGCATAAATGTCGTGTAGTCACTTTAAAAAAAAATAGTCTATAATTAAAAATTAATTTTTTATATAAATCTCATATTTATTTATTTATTTAAAAATAATTACATAAAACTTTGCACACTCCCAACTCAACTATCATTTCTTTGATCTAAATATCCCGCGCGTGCTGTACTACTCCGACAAACAAGAGTGGTCATTCTTGCCCATGATATTTACTCATCGCCATATGCACAAGCAACTGAATAAAATGAAAACAAATTGGATAAGGTCGATCGGGTTGATTTTGTGTGATTCTTATTATTAGAATATTGATGGGAAATGGGAACACCAAGCATATATCAAAGTCAGGAAGAGTACTACTGCAGCACTAGACGACACTCAACAAGTTAAAGACCTCGGTTACACCAATTTATGGCGATTGGATTTTTTTTTTCCTGATCCAACTCTTCAATAATATAATATAGCGTTTTCTAGCAACGCTATCCATACAATCTTGTAGTGAAAAAGTTGTTCTCTAGCTCCTTTAAATTCCGTAATTAGTTTAGGATGAAATATTAAGAACTTGTTTGTTTTTATAATTATCACATCTTATTTTATTTAATTATTATAATTTTTTTAATTTTAAAAATAAAATATAAAAAATAGTTCAATTTTTTTAAATCTCAAAATAAAAATTTAATTAAAAAATTATATTCTAACAATATTTTATTTAATTTTCATCTCTTGATAAAATCCCACATATAATATATAAAATATTGCATGTGATATTTTGACACAAATTAAAGATGTCACAAAATGGCTTATTAGTGAAACAAACAATAATATGATAAAAATTACAACAAAATTAACATTAAAAAAAATTAATTTGGACTACGATACAAAAATATCGCTCTTTTTAAGAAGATTCAAACACTTTACAGTATACAAAGTTTTTTAAATAAATTGGTGAAGTAGACCTTCTTTTGACTTGTCTCTTTTAAGATATAACAGCTCAGCTGATCATCGTATAAATCAACTAACTCTATACAAGAGGTTGAGATCAAAGCTCCGCTAGTAAAACGCCTCTCTTAATTTGTCTCAACAATAGGCAATCAAAATAATTAAAGTAGCCAACTCCTAGCTACTAGAAAACCACTTGGAGCTTATTTCTACCCTTGCATTTCAATCCACTTCTCGTACAACCTTTTTTAAAATCTAAACGTAGGAATTTTTTTCAGTAATTGACTCTCTTGATTCCAATCTTTTAATGCCCTAAACGTAAAGTTATAAAAAAACTGATTGAGTTAAAGCCCATCCCAACGGCTTTCTTTTCTTTCTTATCGTATATAATATTTAAACAAAATCAAACGGTAAAACAGATGCCGGAAATAAAACCCATAAAGCATTAACCGTTCAGAATTTAGAAAACCCTTGGAAATAATAGATGCTGTAAAAGTTTTTTTCAAAATTTAAGAAGAAAAAAAAAAACTGAATGAAAGTTTAATGACAAAAGCAACGATATTAATGATAATAAAAAAAAAAAAAAAAAAAAAAAAAAAAAAAAAAAAAAAAAAA
>QEOT01001636.1:3205-22935 GCA_003123785.1 Pterocarya stenoptera | reverse complement strand
TTTTTTTTTTTTTTTTTTTTTACACTATGTTTACTGCAACGTGGTGTTTGTTGCGAAAGCCCGCCCCCCTCCTCATGTATTTTGATTTCTTTATGTTAATGAAACGTATGTTTGAGTAAGAAAAAAAAAAAAAAAAGGTACTCATTGGACTAGGTTTGCTACTTTAATGTGAGAATTATTAGAGCCACAAATAGATTTTTTAAAAGTAAATTTATAAATTGTCATGGTTTTATATGATTAGATCTATTTTACAATAAAAATAACTTTACAATTTAAGGCATCACATCAAGTCATGTAAGTTTGTGAAATAAAACATCTCTTCTTTAATGTACTTCTATTGCAGTATTGTTGTGAGAACCAGATTTCTAAGAACACGAGGAATATCTATCATGGCAAATTGCCAAACCCACCGTAATATTTTTTGCGAACAATTAATTTATAAAATAATAATAATAATAATAAATAAATAAATAAGCAAATAGATCAGGGAACTTATATATATACATACCAAACTAGTGCGCTTATAACTGTTTCCTATTTACAATAATGAATAATATTACTTTGTTTTGTCTTCTTATTTTGAGTGTTCATATATTTATTTATTTATTTTTTACTTACTGATTAAGAAAGTAACTATTAGTATATTATTTTTTTTATTTTATAAAATATTTACAGATGTTAAAAAAATATGAAAAAAAAATTGATGAGTTTTACCTAGACGACACGTCCAACGGTCAGTGTTAGGCAGCAACCTAACATTACTCTTATAGTAATTTCCTTGTTTATGAGATAGTAAGAGATGCAAGGAGACTTTTTATGAGCTTAATTTCTTAAACCCCTCTTCGGATTGTGCAGCTAATTTATATATATAGGTCGGAATGTAACTGGTAGTGTACTATATCTTGTAAACTTTCAAGTATATTGAAGTTATCATGGTCTTCTTTCATCATAAATGAAGACTTATAAATAAATTTAGGACGGGTCACTACTGTGGGACTACCTGCTCTTAAAAAAAAAAAAAAAAAAAAAACTCGTAGTGAAGTAGTGTGGACTGCCTGCATTTTTTACAACAATATATTTCTATGCAGTAATGATTCCTTTTCCCAAAGAGTAGTTGGTGTGAATTAATGTATGCACTAATAACAATTTTTGCCTCTGTCCTTATTTTTGGCCGTGTAATGATCTGTCCGTGTCCCAATCACTTTCCTCTAATAAAGGAAGTACAAATTTCATTTTTTTAATAAAATGATACAGAAATATTATTTCTCTCCTCTTCAGTGTGTTTTAATTACATTCAATAACATACATTGCCTACTTCTTTTGAATTACGTACGACACAAATTTCCCCAGTCTACCGCAAAACTCCTTTAGAGCGGAGCGGGCGGGGATTAGTGGATCTCCTTTTAAATAAGGGTGTCAAATTATATAAACGGATTGTGTTTGACCGTGTTAAGGTATATATATTATACTATATAAGTCAATCCAAACACGACTTGTTAAGCTTATTATGTCAAAATCTCAAATCTTAACACGATCTATTAACATAACGGGTCGTATCATGTCAATTTGTTTTGACCTGTTAGTGAATACTACGAAATAGGTTAACCCGATCCAACTCGTTTCAACCCCGTTTATAGAAAGGGTTGAACAAATACAAAATTAACATGTTTAACTTGATTAAGTTTAGCATAATTTTATATAAACGTTAAAATCACAATATCTATAAAAAAATATATATATAAAATTAACTATAAGTCCAAAATTACAATTCAAACAATAAAAATATCGAAATTAAAATCTCAACAATTTCACTTTTAGATATAAGGGTATAATTGTAACTTTAACTTTCTTAACGGGTCAAAATGGATTGATCTGCTATCAATCTGTTAAGCAATCGTGTCTTAACGAGTTAACCTGTTTTGACCCGAACCCTTAACTAAACCCAAACTCATTATTATCATGTCGTGTTCGTGTTGGAGTAACGGGTTGTGTCACATATTGCCACCTTTACTTACAAGCTAGCATATATTAAATTGATACTTGTTTTTTCAAAATGAATAGGGGTGTAATCGGTTAGGTCCAGTCCAGGGTCACAAACTGAAAATTTCAGTCCGTCCTTTTACCAGACTGGACCGATTACTCTTAAGGACTGGATTGTTAGCTATCGGTTCAGTCAGTCCAATTTGATCTATATGAGTTAATACGGCACCCTCTTTGTAGGGAATGGATAGAGATCAAGAACTTGGTCCCCACCCATTCCCTACAAAGAGGGCGCTGTATTAATTTTTTCTCTCTTTTCTTTTTTTGGTATATAAATTAATACAAAAAATGAATTTAATTAATAAAATCAAAATTAAATGAACTCTGTAATGTGAATAATATAACCAACTCATTAAAAAATAATTAATTATAATCATAATTATATTTATGATTTTTTTTTACCGGATACAATTATATTTATGATGCTAATACTTACTAACTTAGTACTTTAGTAGAGTATGTATCTACATATAATAACATATATTATCTTTATAATTTATTCTATGATATATTAGTTAATTGATAACATATATTATTTTATATCTTATTTGGTCAATGGTGACAGATTAGAGAAAATTACATAATTGACTTATACAATAAAATATTTTAAAAATTTATATGTAAGTGATTCGATTGGTTTCGATTCGGTTCGGTCCAAAAAAACCACACCCCAGGACCGGAAAGAAAACCAAAGAGACACTATGGACCGAGACCGAGTAAGGGTGAATTCGGTCCAGTTGGTTTTTCCGATCTAGACCGAAAAATTTTCACCCCTAGAAATGAGAGAAACTAACACTAAAACTAGGACTAAGTATCGACTAACTCAAAGTCGATATTTAGGAAGTCCAACTCCAACTTCCACTTTGTTGAAGTTCGAATCCAAACTTGGACTCTGATTCTAACTAACATAGGTTCCAATCCGACTCTAACTTCAATTTATCAGATCAAAGTCAAATCAAATTCAGAGCGGAGTTGGATTTGAGTTTCATATTTAGCCAATTTTTAAACAAAACTTTGCATATAATAGATAATTTTTTTTGTAGGTTTTCAAGTTTCAAGTTTACTAAAAACATTAATAAAAAAAACGGGTTTTAGATTTGAAAAAACCAAAAAAATAGCTAAAAATATTTTATATGCTATGTACTGAAAAAAAAAAAAGATCTAAAATAATTAAAATATAAAGTATGCCCTTTAGGCTATTCATACTATCATTCATAAATTCATATTAGATTCTTATTCTTCTAAATCAACTAAAAATAATAAACTAATTGTTCAAACATCTAGCCAAGTCTTAATCTAACACCCAAGGCCCCAAATAACAAATAATAAATAAGAGCAACCATAAGTCATCATGGTCCAATGGTAATGTCCATCATCTAATCATTCACTGTTGAATGACTTACAAATATGAAATACAACCAGCTACTCAAATACAAGCCAAATATTGTATTAGAATCTAGTTACATACTACCATATTAGAATATAGATAATAAATTAATACTCTTACAATAAATACATTATACATGGTACATGACTCACTATTAGCTAGTTAAGTTTCATCTATCAGGCCTAATATATGTAATATGTATGATAGTGATACTATGATGTTCAGTATATACATATAAATATAACTTATTATTAGCCTATTAATATTATTCTTTAATAACTATCACATTGATTATTAGTCTATTAATATTCTTGAATTTAAAACTATATAAGTTATAGACTTTTTATATGAGTATATATAATCAATATTATAATTAATACATACTTTTATTAAAGTCGAAGTTAGAGCGGAGTCAGTTAGAGAGCAAATCCCACTTCAAATTTTAATGCAAAAAAAACTCGACTCTTAACTCCATTTTATCGAAGCTCCGTATATAACTATATATAATCAATATATAAATAATATATATTGTTATTAATTCCGAGTCATAGATCAGAGTCGGCGTCAATTAAACAACAAATCCAATGTAATTCTGATTCTAAATTTAAATGCAGAAAAAATCTGACTCTGATAAAGAGAGTCTGAATTTTGCACATCCAACTGGCTCGTTTAAATTTAGAGATGAGTTGAGATGGTTTTAGAATATTATTTTTAATAATATTATTATTTTAAAATTTTTAAAAAAAATTATTTATTATATTTTATGTAAAAATTTAAAAAAATTATAATATTAAAATGATATAAATTATTATGAAACAAATGCACTAATATATATGATCACTGATACGTACCCTGACAACCTGTTTACCATTGTTCTACTATTCTACAATAAAATATTTTTTTAAAATTTAAACATATTAAAATTAAATCAAAAGAAACTCTTAAAAATCAATTTTTTATTACAAAGTTGTCTACAAATTATATACAAAGTTGTCAGGCTATCATTATTCAATATATATATATATATAATATGCTGTAGACAACTTTAATTATGAATAATATAATGCTCTTGAGCCGATCGCCTAACGTAGAGAATTTTCTTTGCTTTAGGATACCCATCGAGTCTAAAAAGTTTTATCACGAAGTAGTTGTCCAGCAGAAGAAGAACCAAACAAAAGAAGCGCACAGAGATTTTCTTCTTTCAGTGCATATTTTGTATAGAAATAGATATTATTTTAAAATTTTTATTTCATACCATCTTATCTTGTTATATTTTTTTTAATTAAATATAAATATTTTTAAATTAATCATTATAATATTTTCAAATTAATCATTATAATTTTTCTAAACTTTTAAACAAAAAATAAAAAATAATTAACTTTTTTCAAATACTCAAATAAAAATAATATTATAAAAGAATCCTTCAAACTTAACTCTAAAATTTTCCTTTGATTATTTTAATTGTTTTAATTTATTTTTTATATAATGATTAAAAAAATAACTATTTATAAAGTTGTGTATCTTCTTTTTAATAATTCAAAAAATTTAAATACACTGTAGGCACGCTAGCTTACAACAACTTTAAAGAGTTGTTGCAGCGTGATCGTATTTAATTTGTCTGCACTCCCACCGACCGCTACGTCTCTTGTGGCGTATAAATGTGACATGTCATCCTAATCTTAATGGATCACTTATATTTAGATAGTGAAATCATTTTAATTAATTTTATCTTATATTATTTAATTAATATAATATTTTAAAATTTTTAAATAAAATATAATAAATAATTTAATAAATTTTAAAACAAAATTAATATTAAAAAATAATATTTTATTCAACTTTTATCTTACTTTATCTTAATTTTTCTTAATTGACTATCCAAACAGGTGTGAACAAAAAGATATATGGGGTGAGATTGTAAGCTTTCAACCGAATAATTGGTCATGTTTTGTAATTTACGTAATATGGATGTGCATTATTTAATATATGTTAATTGCTTAGGACAACAACTTCATTTGATCATGGATCAATTAGGAAAAATCATGTAGTTAGCAAAATTAATAAATAAATAACTCGACTATATATATATAATATGTCTGCGAAATCTTTGAGGGGCTTTTAGGGGAAAAAAAATCTCTGAATAGTGAATACTCAATCATAAGTCCTCATTTCCATCCCTAGTGGATTCTTTAGAATTTCTAAAACTTCCAGCTCTCGATTTCGAAGAAATAAATATAACTAGGAGGAATATTTATCCAATAATTGATCATTGTTTCCAACATGCACTATCGGCTTGATCAATATTACTTTTCAAGGACATCATTGATTTTGATTTTGAATGGCTATGGATCAGAAATGTCAAGAACTACTCGGTGAGTGCATGTCTTAAAAAAAAAGTAAAAAAAAAAAAAAAACTTGTTGTGAAAAGTAGTAAAAAAGCGCCTCAAGATCAAGTTGCAACACAAACATTAACGACTACAAAGATAAGTCTTCGAAACATTGGCGTCAGATTACCAACGTAATCAGGATGCCAATTATTGTAGACACATCTCATCACAGCACTTAAACATAGAGAGGGAACATCATAGTTTAGGGGAAACACCAACACCGGTAAATATCTAGTGCAGTGAGTTCAGAGCACCGTCAACATGACAGCACTTAAAGCTGATATAGGTCTCCATGACTCGGGGGCAGTGAGGGCAATGCATATGCTCAGGGATCTTTCCGACACCAAGGGGAATATCAACACGGGAGCAAGGGCGATTCACTTCAATAACCTTATCATGGTATTGCTTGAAAATAATTTCGTAGCCAATCTCGCGCACATACCCCTTCCATTTGTCAAACTCATCCACGACCTTCATAACTGTTGTCCCATGACCAGTGAATATCACCTTAGACCCTTTGCTCAGCACCACCCACCCACTTTCATTCTTGTAAGACAGCAACTTTTGGATTTCCCTGGTCACAGCGTCCGGTTCAGTCTTCTTCTCAGACTTGGAGAAGAAAAAGCTTTCCATTTTGTCCCAGAAACGCCCTAGGATGCCGACATCATCCTGCCCTTTCTCGTTTTTCCCTACAAGAACCAACTCGATGGAAATCCTTGCCTCCTTCATCGCCGGATCGTTGGCCAGGGCAGTTGCTTTCTTGGTGAACTGTTGAACCCACTCGTTGTCCTTGCCTCCATAGAAGAAAATGTACTTGTCATCCTTGATCTGATTGAATAAGATGTGTCAAACTCCCAAATGCAATTATAGTGCTAATTAATTATGATTTTTCACTAAAAGTGCGAGTTTGTATATGAATATATTTGTAAGAACACCAGAGTGTGAATATGACGAGAAAAAAAATTAAATAGAATGTTGCAATGACTTTACCACGACAGGCAAATTTGGATTGACGCCAACCATGATGTCTTCCATCACATCTTCTTTAGTTGCCAAAACATCTTCTGCCGCTTTAGTGAAAGGAAAGGCCTTAATTCCCCATACCTTAATGATGTGGAGTGCATTCGGATGTTCCACCTTTCCTCTTGGATTTATCACCACGACGATAGGCTTATTCTTGAAGTTCCACTCCTCCTTGATGAACTTGATGCCCACCACAGGTGAAAAGTACTGCACTGTATACCAAGGCATCTTAGACCGCAGCACCTCAAACTTCTTTCTCAGCTCATCGGTCCAGTGCTCCACAATTGGGATCCATACAATTTTATGCTGATCCTTCTTACTTATTCCATCATAAACTGGCTTTAGGATCGAGATCTCTTCGATGGTGATGTCCAGGCTCGAAATGAAGAACAGAACATCCTTTTTCTTCAGAACGTCGATGCTAACCTGTTTTTGTGCGACACAATTACGAAAATCAGTTTACTCAAAATCGTTCCTAATGTGCACAGTGCAGTTTACTTGGACGAGGTATCGGAATATATACCAAAATATATTAGGGAGCGAAGATCGGCAATATCCAGATATATTGCAGTTCTTCAAGTTAGGTATGATACTGGCTAATTAAAATTTGGGCTACTCCGAGTTTTCATTGTTCTTGGCTAAGTATAATTATCCCTCTCGGTATTCCAGTCTACTAATATAAGTTTGGTTAAATCTTGCCAGATATATCGTTTTAACCCATTAAGAATTCTGTTTGGTGGAAATTCGAGATTTTTTTTTTTTAAGAGCTAACCAATTTGTTGGTAGAACCATCAATAAGCGAGGGCTCTGCATCTTTGTGGAAAATGAGCGCCTTGAAAACCTCCATCACTTCGCTAGGTGTTTGAAATATTTTCTTGAGTTTCCTATAAGCCTCAATTACTTCTGCAACGAACAAGAATCTTTGGTCAGCATTGTCCGGCAATCCAAGTAGCATGCAGCTTGCTTCTAAATGAAATCAACAGTCACAATTACTAACCTATTTGTTCGTGGGCAAGTTTTATCGTCCTCCTTAGGACATTGAGGATGACGTTGATTTTCTGAGCGAAGGGCGATAGTTCCTGTGTCTTGCCTCTGAAATCAGGCAACAATGGTACTCATTTGCCGTAAAATCAACAGATCAGAAACTGTAACATGATATGCAAGGTGAAGGAATGTAACTTACTCATCCCCTGTGATGCAACACATCTGCGTGGTGCAAGCTACAACTGTTATGATAGCCCAGTAGACATCCACTGGGATTCGGTCCATGGCACCTGCCAATGCTGGTACGTCCTTTGTATCATAGACTGTTAGCTTCTCCAGCTCAAAAATGGACTCAATGACTTCCAACGTTGCCTTGATCAGATTGTTCAGCTCAACTATGGCTTTCCCATATTTTTGAAGTCCCGGGCGCTTTAAGACAACGGGTACTCTTTTCAGGATCCCCACTGATTTGACGAGTTGGTCCGATGAGTGAAGATCGGCAAGCATCCAGAAATCCCCATAGTCCAAAGCAAAGGCCGCCAGCGTCAGCACTGCCTTGGCGTCCCATGAATAGTGTGCGAGTTTGTTAAGTATTGACAGTGTTGTTTTGTTGGCAATCTCCTCACCCGGTGCCTTGCATGACATCTACATTAATTACAGATTCGTTAGTATGTCGAATGCTTATGCATTTATATAATAAAATCATCGCATTCATCGATCGTAGTCCTATGTCATGCCACAAGCTACTGAAAAAAATGGCCGTTCCCTATAATCACCTCGCAGGAAAGTGCCTTCAGTGTGCAGGACGGTGGATTGAAACTGGCTTTGGGCACCTTTTCGTCCAGGTGCTCCTGTTGTGTCTTGGTACCCTGTAGTAAATCACGAGGAATATGACGAAGTGTATGGAGAACAAAGGAAAAAAACAAAACCAAAGAAACCGCATTGTCTCCTGCCTCAATTTGAACTAAATTTAACTTCATCTCATCTACATTTTCTCGGTTGTAAAACAACCGCGTGCGTATGGAAGAAACTATATTATATGTATATGTACCAGAACAACATTGTCAACGAGATGGGTAGCACGCTGAAGAATGTTCTCGGTGACAGCGAAAAGAGAGTCGACATCAAACTTCTCGTCACCGTGAACATGGGTTGCATAGATTGTATTCATGATCTGGTCGTCGGACATGGTTAGCACGCTGTGCTCAGTCTTAGCGGGTGGCTGAGCGCCATTCAGGAGCATCTTGAGGGTGGCCATAGTGTTTGGAACTGTAAAGTGCGAGAGGTTAGAACTTAGAAGATCTTGGGTTTGGGAAAGTGCTAAGCAGTTTTGCTTGTGTTGTGCAATAGCGAGACGGCCTTATTTATAGCCGTCGGGGAACGGTATGCTTTGCTAATTCCTTCCCAGATGGGGCCCTTCTGATAATAAATTATCTATGGGCCGAATTCACGTGGATTAATCGAAGTGATTTGGAACCGGCCAATTATGACATTGAAAAACAAAATTAAAAAAAAAAATTGAAAAAATTAATTTCTTAATAACAGATTATTTTTTTTTTTTTTTAATACGGGATAGCTACTCCGTTCTTAACTATATCTAACATTATTTAAAAAAATATTTAAGAAAAAAACATAAAACCATAAAATCAAATGGCATATACTTAGAATGAATAAAACCCTAGATTAAAAAATAATTAAAATAAGCTAAAATAAAAATCCTAATTGTGGATGATTCCCTTCACCATTTTTTTTTTTTTTTGTTTCTTAGTTTTTTTCGTGTTCACATATATAAATATCTATAAATATTCTGGCTTTAATAAATAATCTATTCTTTGCATTTTGATGATTTTGGCCTTTTTTTTAATTATTTTTATCAATTGCTTTGTTTTTTCCTTTTCTTTGATTTTAAAACCTTCATGCCAACAACTTGATGAACTGATAGCATATGATCCAATTGTCCAAATAGAAAACTTGGGTTTAAACTCCCACACCATATATATACATAAAACACCTTCATGCCAAGCATACCAACCTACAAGTCGTAATTGTCACGTCCTTAAGATAAGTATAAGTCTTAAATATATAAATTTTGTATAAATTTTTTATGAAAATGTGGACACTATTTTTAAAATTTAAACTTTTAATTTCTTTTTTTTTTTTTTTAACGATAAAGTTCACTATTTTACGAAATGCTTACTCGGAATTTATGCATTTGGAATTTGTCATTTGTCTTCTCAAAAAGCAAAATTATAAATGAAACTGGACTGTAGTCTTTATTTTCTCCGCACGTGGTTATAATTTCTTTATTCATATATAACGTTATATAGGACAAAAAAACTGGAGGGGTCTCGTGATAATGATAGGATTCTCTTCCTATTCATTTATTATTTAATTTTTATTTAATTTTTAATTTTACTTAATAATTAAGAAAATAATTATTAATAAAATTATATATTTTTTAAATTTTTTCTCAATGATTAAGGATGTTAAAAGGATATTTTAAAAAATAAATAAAAAATAAAAAATTTCAAATATACTATAAATAATAAATTAGTAGTAACTCTATTACTAGCCAAAGTTAAAACCATCTAGATATAGGATTTTTTGTTTTCTGATGGGTTTGTATGTGTGAACATCAGGATATCACTAACCAGTACTCTGCCATATCTGAAACACGTAAGGCAGACGCATATAGAGCCAAGTTTATGGATGAACAAAAATGCTGCTCTCACTGAAAGTGTCTCGATTGGTTCTGACAATTCTTTTTTTTTTTTTTTTTGCTTAATAATTATGGACATATTTTTTTAATGATTTGATTTTTTTTAAAATAATATTTAAGGGTATAAAAAGATAGAAATCGTTTTCCACTACTTCATTTTGCGCGACGAGTGTCGTTCACAGGTTTGGTCCCAATTCCCATTTTCGTGTAATGTCAAAAGAAAAAGCAAAAAAAAAAAAAAAACGAAAAACGAAAAACGGGAAAACAAAAAAAACAAACTAGCTAGATAAGACTGTGGTAAGATTCGATGACTATTCTTTATCGGTATTCGCAAAGAATTATACGCATATGTAATTTAGCCTTTTCTCTTATTTTATTTTATTTTTCTTGAGTACAATACTAATCCGACTTCGAGGCCATGATGAGATGATATCATATATAGATAATAATAAAGTAATTTATAAATAAGAATAAAATTATTTAAGTTAAGATATTTTATAACATTTTAAAAAATAAGAAAGAAAAAATTGAAAATAATATTATATATAAAATTAAAAAGATGTTAAAATTGACGATTTGAAATTAAAAAATATTTATATCTATTAATATTTGGATATCAAAATGAAATGATATGAAATGTTTTTACTATCCAAACCGAATCTAAATCTTCAGCCTACAAAAAACCACTGGGCATGTCCACGATCCTCGTCTAAAAGTTAAATTCAAATGCATTCCCATGGAAAACAATAAGCCATTGGAGTCTTTGGAAATTAGAACATAGAGGTTGAACTTTATTTGTAAGATATGAACACAAGTAGTTCTCTAGTATATATACTACAAGAAAAGTAAGTATTTATAATGGATTATATGCGACAATAATGATTATTTATGATGAAAATATATCATTTTGATAATAAATAATTATTTTTTGTAAGAAATAGCATATCACAAATAAATAATTTTCTTATAGTGTTAATTAATTAATTAATATATATATAGCAAAAGGAAAAAATGAAAGTTCCATCTTCCAGCTAATTGAAGCGAAGACCAACCAAAGTAATAAAAGCTGACAAAAATTTCGCCGGCTCCGACTCCGACCGACATCCACTCCAATTCTAACTCCTTTGAAGTGGAAAAAAGGAGTTCAAAGTGGAGTTATTGTGAAAAAAATAGTCAGAATCGAAGTCGACGTACGAGAAAAATTCGCTCCGACTTCTTAACTTCGACTAAAAAAAAAAAAAAATCTGTGTTTTGCTTTTGTATCTGTTTAGGTCTTCAAAGTCTTCATTTTCTGTCTAACTCAGCTATGCGTCTGTCTAAGCATGTATGTTTGTTTGTCACATTAGTTTGTCAGTCTGTGTCTATCTCAATCTGTTTGTCACGTTTGCTTTCTTTGCTTTGGGTTCAAAATTCACTGTCGTTTTGGTTTTTTTTTCTTTTTTCTTTTTTAAATATACTCATAAATAAATCCCATATACCTTGTTTTTCAAAGGATCCTAGGGTTTGCTACAGCTCGTCTAAGCAAAGGAACAAAAGCAATGACACCTCTACTTCTTCACTGCCACCATGGGTCGTATGCACAGTCATGGGTACNCTCTCTCTCTCTCTCTCTCTCTCTCTCTCTCTCTCTCTCTCTCTCTCTCTCTCTCTCTCTCTCTCTCTCTCTCTGCGCGCACATATTGCCTCTTTTTCTAACCGTGCAAAATCTAATTGATTTTTGTGATATGATTCCAGTACGGGTATCTCGGCCTCGACTCTACCCTACAAGAGAACTCGCCTGAGTTGGCTTAAGATCTCTTTTCAAGATGTACCCATAAAAAACCTAAACACTCTTACAAGGGTATGATACCGTCCCAAATTGGTGTGATTCTTCGTGATTCTCATGGTATCACTCAAGTCAAGAGCATTGTTGGAAATGGAAACAAGATCTTGCATATTCTCAAGGCTCATAGTGTACAAATCCCCACTGCTTGCTTGCTCCTTTTCACCAATGGCTTTTTTTTTTTCTTTTTGGGATACTTTGCACAATATATATAAGTATTCAATCTCTGATTCTCCTCTCTTCGTCTCCTCCATTTTTAGTTTTCAATTGTTGTTTTTGTCGAGGCATCTTCCAGATGGATAAAAGCAGGGTGGCTTTGTGCCTTCGGCAGTGTTGAGGATGCACGACGTCACAAATGCATTGACTAATCCATCTCCGTGTGTGTGTGTGTGGCTCCAACCCTCTGACTCCAACAACTCCTATTGGAGTCCAAATTTACCTCCGACTCCAGTAGAAGTCGGAGATTGGAGGTGGACACACCATACTTGTTTTTTTATTTTTTCCGTTATATCAAATGTTTAGTGTATAGATGATCAGTAGAAGAATTCTTTCAATTTAATAAGAATAGAAAAAGTAAATGTGATATGTGATATAGGAATAATGAGTAGAAGGACTCTATATACAACATATATAACAACATCTATATTTTAAATTCCTAACCAATGGCGGAACCAGAAATTTGTTGTAGGGAGGGCCAAGCAAAGTTAAAACTATAATAAAATATTTTTTGTTCTATTTCTTAGTTAAAATAATCTATAAAATCAAAATAATTTTGTAGAGAAGGTAAAAATAATTTTTTAGAGAGGGGTCAACTCAATGTTAGATTAATATAATCCTATTAAATCATAAAAAATTAATATATATTAATTTTTTTTCAAACTTTAGGGGGGGCCATGGCCACCCCTGCCACTTCATAGGTCTGCCCCTATTCCTAACTAATTAATTTCAGTCTGTAATCTTATGGACATACTTACATGCATGTGGACAGGAAAAACTCATATAGCATGGATATAAAGATTCTCTGATATCTTTACTGTATGAGGAATACTTTAGTCACAAATTAAGAGATTTTACAAAAGTAAGCTTACAAACTAATATAATTTAATATAGTACGTTAGATTTTAAAGTTATTTCTATTGTAAAGTAGATTTAACATATTATATGACACCGTATTAATTTGTTAGTTTAGTTTTGTGTGATTTCTTTGTGCACGGTTGTAGCACTTCTCTTACTGTATATACCACTCCATAATCGCACAAATTGAAAGATCTATATCCCTAGTGAGGAGGAATTAATGATGATCTTTTAAAACGTGCGGAGCAATATTGATTGTCCTTAGAAAAGGTAATTATTCAAGATTGCCTAGTCTATATCACTGTCCATATTGCATACTCGCCTTTTTAAGATATAGTCGTAGTACTTAAAATCTTAAATGATTGTTGTGTAAATACAAGACTTATATTATGTGAGCCATTATAATTTAAAAAAAAAAAAAACACGACAGGAGTATTTTTTAATGCTATCTGATATTACATATTCTAAATTAATGTTGTTTTTAGTTTGTCAAAAAAGCCTCTTTTTTTCCCCTTTTAAATACCCTTATTTAACTTTAAAATGATAATGTTTACTTATTCAGTAAAATATCTGTAAAGAGTTGTAATTGTTTTGGAAAATGGGTGGGTCCTCTTTAATCTATGACGACAAATTAAGAAAAGGAGCTAACGCTAGAGTATTAGTATTGGATTATGCATCTATTTATGCTATATATATTTGTATAATATAATCTTATTTAGAATACATTAAATGATGCATATCTAAAATTTGTATAGTTATGAACAATATTTCTATAAATTTGAAGATTATTATTCATTCTTTAAATCTTATTTTTTTATCTTTTTTTCTCTCTTCCCACCAACCAAACCAAACTCTCTTAGAAAAATTTGAAAGAAAAAAATAATTTTAAGAAAAAAATAAATAATATACATAACTTAATATGAAAGTTTTTTTTAATATATAAAATCCATTTTTGAAAAATATAATTTTAAATATACAAAAAATAATATTAATTCTCTTGGGAAGAAAAGAAAACTAATAAATTTCAGTTCCTTTATTTTCTTTTTAAGTTGCTTTTACCGTCTGAACAAGATGTACCTGTAAGGAAAGTTGGCAAGCACGCCTTTCTCTCTCTTTTATTTTCTAAAGTTGAGGTGTGAAAGGACTGATCACATGTTACACGTTCCCCTTTTCATTTGAATAGATATGGGTATTTAAAAACAAAAGTTTTGCACGTGGCACGTTCTTATGCGTAGCTTGTGAAAACAGCATTAAATTCCATCATTGTCAGTTGGGATTTTCGATCCCTTCGTTTTCAGTCCCGCAGATAATTGTTTAGATAAGGTTACTATGCTATCCAGGCGTTTTTTTTTTTTTTTAAATATATTTAAATGTTTTAAAAAACTAAAAAAATACATCAATATATTTAATATAACTAATCACTAAATAAATAATAATAATAATAATTCTCGGCTAACGGTCAACTAGAGGGGTCAAAAATAAAAGCTACAGAAGCTTTTTTCTATTTTTTTTTAATAATGCTAAGCTACATCTTGCATAGTATGTGTTTTTTAAATTTTTTTATATTAATTTTTTAATATTTTAAAATGTTTTAAAAAACTAAAAAATTTACAATAATATTAAAAACACTTTTTTAATCAGAAAATAAAATAAAAAATAAAAAAATTCCAACGGGAGCTCTCAACAGAAAGAATTTTTTTACTTTGTGATTAAATAAATATTTTTTAATAATATTCTAAATTTATTTTAACTTTTGAAAATATTTAGTATTAAAAAAATCTATATAAAAATTAACTTTAAAAAAAAATACACGAAAAAACATATACCAAAGCTTAGCCGGAGCCTAACAGCCGCTCTAGCATTATCTTTTCTTTTCTGTTTTTTTTTTGAAAAATTTCCAAAGATAATTTATTCATCTTTTTGTCTATAAAAGCGAAAACAATGGGTAAGAAATTAATTAAAGATGGGAGGATAATGGTCCATGCATGGTCGACCCATTCATGAGACGAGAACAATTAATAATTAGCTTTGAGACCAAAGTGACAAGGATTGGCACGTTGCCAATGTCCGAATCTGAGGTCCTACATCTCACCAAGTCTGAGTACCAAAATTAAATTAATTTATTGCTTGGTATTATTGATCTTGCAAGTGTCTCGCTTCAAGGAGCATATTTATATATATATATATATGCAATCTTATGATCATGATTTTCTAAATAATTTATAATAAAAGGATTTTATTATTTATAATTTTTTCTCCCTAACAGTGTTTTCATCTTAAATTACACAATATATATTATTTATGGGGCAATATATATACGAGCTTTCTTCTTTATCTTTTATTTCCTTGAATTAAAGTCCTAGTGCTAATTATGTTATTCCATCGTATTAATTTTTGTTCTCTGTTCCTTGTAGTATTTGTAATTTCTATGACAAAAGCTTGGAGTTGGATATAAATGAGGTTTTCATAGCAGTCAATAATAATGTGCCACGTGGGCATTTCAGAAAAGCACCAGCTGAACTCGCCTGCACCTGATTTCCCTCTTTTCCTCTGAATGTCTCTCCCTCCTCCGCCCATCATCTGCCAAGCAAACTTCTAAAAGAAAAAACAAAAAATCTCTCTCTAGTTCTATACTTTTTTTTTTTTTTTTGTCCTCTTTCTGTTGCGTTTGTTTGTTTTTTTTTTTTTGTTTTATTTTCTGCAGAAGCCTTGGTTCTTCCTCCAACCTCGAAAATCTCTTGCGTTTGCTTTTTTCTTTTATGCTTTAAACCATAAACACCTCTGTACGTTCTCCAAATCAGTCGGATTTTTATTTACTTTTCGCTGGAATCATTCACGGAGCTGGACATTTAATTTGTGAATTTCTCGTTACGAAAAAACTGTATATAGTAGTGTGAAAATCTCCAACTTCCTAGTTCCTTATGTTTCTCGTCCGATTTGTGGGTTTATCCGCATCAGATTTTTTTTGTTTGAATTTTGAGTTTCATTACGTATCGGCTAATACCATATGCGAGTTTATAGACCTATAAGAACTCGAAGAAAGAGGGTTTTTGTTTCGAGAAATACTATTTTACCCTTCATATTTGCTTACTTTTGTAATTTTTTTACTTAATAATTAAAGAAGTAATTTTAAATATATTAATATTTTTTTAAAAAAAATTTAAATATATTTAAATATGTTAAAAAATATAAAAAATAAAATAAAAAATAAAAAAACTTTTTTTCACTGGACGATAAGTCGGTTAACAAGAACGGCAGAGTAGTCGCACCTTGCATCCTTTTGTTTTCGAGTTTTGCTACACAATTCTTTATTATTTACTTACATTTTATATTTTATAATATTTTTTTAAAAATTTTTTTGAATTTATTTTTTTAAATATTTCAAATTTTTCATTAATTATTTATATAAAAAAATTTGATAAAAAAATTAAAAAAAAATTAAAAAAAAGAATGTAGATTATAGATAAATAGTAAGAAGTTGTAAGATTTTTTTATTTGTTTTCTCGGGAAGAAGCCGTGCAAATGATGGGATGGGGAGAAGAAAAGATGAGGATGGGGTGGGCGCGGATTCAGCGTGTGTTTTCCTGAAATATCTACGTGGCACATTACTATAGGCTGGTACAAAAACCACTTTTAAACCCGTTGGCCCCAAGCTTTTCTCATTTCTATATTCTCGCGTGCGAGTTTAAGCGTTATTTAGAATATTTGTTAATAACATTTAAATGATTTGAATTAAAATATTTTATTAATTTAAAAAAAGAAAAAAAAATTATATAGAAATATTATAAAGTTAAAAAATTATTTGAATATAATTTTTATTTTAAAATTTGTATTATTTTTTTATCTTTGATAATTTAAAAAAAATTAATGATTATATACTTATCAGATGAAAATTTTAAAAATATATTATATTTAAATTATTTTGAAAAATAAAATTTAAAAATATTGAGGATATCTGCAAATCTTCAACTGCAAAGAAGATGTGAGCCAAGAAGATGTGGACAAGTCTTCAACTGCACAGAAACGATTACTTACCATTTCAGGAACAATGTTATGAATATATGCCACTAAAGTCTAATATCATTTTTACTTGATTTCCTGCTCGCAAAGATGTCCAAGTCTTGCTGGCCTACAAATATTGAAACGATGGCACCAATCGAACCATATATTTGTGGTACGAATTACCTGACGCGCGCTTGAAAGGAGTCAATTGAAACGTGATAGAAAGAGAGAAAGAGAAAATAAGGTGCATGTGAGGCTGTCATGAGTAGTACAGACACGTCCTGCTGAAAAGCCAGCTAGCATCGCCATGACCCACTGACCATATGGCGATCATCGATTCTTGTGATCTGAAAGTGGATCCCTTCTCGATTAGAAATATGTGGCTCAGCTCCAACTATCTTGCAAGAAAAAGAAATCTAAGGGACGCGTGTAAGGGAAAGAGAGGATTTTGCAGTACTACTCTGTTGAGATCAGAGAAATTAGTGAAAAAGGAGTACATTTATTTACTACCTACACCCAGCACCTTTATTTATAGAGCGGAGCTACTCTGATGCAGCGTCCATTTAACAGAAAGTGCAAAATTATTATTATTTTTTTATTTTTAAATTTATATTTTTTTAATATTTTTAAATATTTTTAAAAAATAAAAAAATATCAATATATTTAAAATTACTTCTTCTATCATTAAATATATATATATTTTTAACTAAGAGGTCTAATCAGCTCTTCATTTGAAAAGGTATATGGTAGTGTTTTTCTTATTTATAACAAGCTTCTGCAGTTAGGCTCGCGTTTTCAGATGTACGATAAAGCTGTAGGTTGATGGTTTAATTTTAATATAATGCTTTGCTTACTATCTTCTATTAATTTTTAGATAATGATGGACTTAATACTTATTATTATTTATTTATTATTTTTATTAAATTTTTTAATTTAATAATTAAGTAAGTAACTAATAATAAAGTTATATATTTTTTTAATTTTTTTTAATAATTAAGGATGTTAAAAAAATTTTTAAAAAATATTAAAAAAATAAAATTTCAAATACACTATAAAATAATAAAAAGAAGGTAGAAGAGTAATAAAACTGTCATTATCCTTAATTTTTTACTATTTTATAATGTATTTGAAATTTTTATTTTTTTATTATTATTTTAAAAAATATTTTTAACATTCTTAATTATTAAAAGAAATTAGAAAAAAAATATAATTTTATTAATAGTTATTTACTTAATTATTAAGTATGAAATTAAAAAAAAAATAAAGGAAGTAATAAATAATAAATGAATGGTACAAATTAATAAGTCTTGATTCAACATTAAAATTATCGATGACATAATTGATGCGCGCGTAATCTGACATAAAGGGTAGGGGAGTCGCAAGCTTTTGACAATATCCATTTAATCCAAATTCTACCTTTTTTTAATTGAATTTTTATAGTGAAAAATCCTCTTGACTTTGTACTCCTTTATTATGGTCTATATATCAAAGCTAACTTGCTCAACCCAAAAAAAGAAAAGAAAAAGAACCTTGATCCGGCGTCAGAGCATATCAGTCGTAGTAGACGGAGACCAACCCAAAAAATGACGAGAGACGCCTTGTTTTCTAAAGATAAGATCATATATTCAATTAAATAAGATTGAGTGTGGAGTTAAAATCCAAATCCACTATTTATCTCAAAAATTAAAATTTATGAAATGAGAAATGTGTAAGGGTTCTGAGATAGCAGGTTATGAAAGGTAACAACGTAAGATGAAGATGCTGTGAAAATGATAGAGAAAGGAAATGGTAGACAAGGTGTTTGATAGAATAGCACTGAAAAGTTCAGAATGCCAATAGGGTGCTTCGAAGGATCCCTTAACCTCCAAATGATAAAAATGTCCACAATGATTTCTCTAGATGATTCTCTCTGTGCTTCGGACGTACATAAAAGGGTTGCAGCCATAACAAACTAATCTAATGGCGATGCAACACATGGAAAGCAGAATAACAGAATACAAAATGCAACGGAGCAAATAACAAACTTAAGGAAATAATAAGGTAAAAACGACAAGTAGTTTCCATTAGTAACTGAGCCAAACGACCAGTAGTCTTCCTCTACAGATGATACCATTCTTCACGTCTCTCCAACGCTGCGTTTTGAGTTTCCAAGGCTTAACTATTTCAGATGCTTACTTCTCCCGACAGAACCCTAAGTTCACCCTTAGCCCTCTCTGCGTCGTCTTCCTCTACTTCTCCAGAGGGTTCCTAACAATCCCCACCCCTTAAGCACCTTGTCCACAAGGTATGGGT